>CM040238.1:68309088-68467742 GCA_022545495.1 Chrysanthemum lavandulifolium
AATAATGCTGAAACGTATTTGAATATCATCATCTCCGTATCAAACGGAGTCTCAAAACCACTAGTGTTCGGTGTACCCTAGTTACAAATTGACAATAATAATTCGTATATGTCAACCTGTCATTATCTTAATCTCTTTCTCTATAAATATGGTTAATTAAAGAGCACACAAGTCTTAGTTGGAGTTTCTCTTGTAGGCATTTTTTTTTACCAAAATGCGAAACATACTCAAGTCTTATACCAATGTGTTTTTTTCCATCTTTATATTATTGCATTTTCTTTTAAATGTTAAGGTTGTTTCAACAAAGATACAAAATACAACGAGTGACGCACATGTTGGTGCCATCATGGATATCACATCTCGAGCAGGCAAAGAGGCTAGAGTTGCCATGGAAATCGCGATACATGATTTCAATGCAAAAATGGTGCGAAACTATACACTCCACACAAGAAACTCCAAAGGAAAGATCGTTCGAGCAATACGTAAAGGTAACTCATCTCGCCACATTATTTGTGTATATACAACAAATTTACCTAAGATGTGATAAACAATAGAACACAATCATTTTTTTAGTAGCGATTTTATTAAAAAAAAATAGCAAAAAGCTAGATAAATTAAACTAGAACACAACAATTGAGGAGCATTCTCAAAAAACTAATTCACAAGTCATTTGGTGGCCTCGTTTGTCATTCATAAATGTTAAAAACCTCTTATTCAACAAGTGTCTAAAATTTCCTATTCAACGAGTGTTTAAACTTTATTTGATACCTCTTATTCGGAATAGACTATTTTGTCTTTAGAAAATGTTTGTCGCCTATCTATATCTATACTACATATCTATATCTATACTATATAAAATGGAAAAATAGTCAAAGTGGAAAAAGTGAAAAATGTTGAAAGTTGAATGTTAAAAGCACACGATGGATAGAAATAAATAATATAATTAATACCTTATTAAACACCACATTACTTAAAACCACTGATAATTTATTCACATCAGACACCAAATTAAAAGACATCTACCAAATTAAAACAACCAATTGAAACCGATACACGGTTGACCCGTTGAAACCGATCACGGGTTGACCGGGACGCTTCAAACCCGTGGTGACAGGTTTAATTTGACATTTTTCGACCCAACCTATCGGTTTGACTCGGTTTAAATCGACTGCTTTTTATCGGAGCAGTTCAATAGGTTGAATCACCCAGGTGAAATCGGGTTTCAAATTTGACAAAATTATATGAGAAATGATGAAGTAGTTGTGGAACCCGTGACAATTTTTTGAAAGGAGAGACCAAGTAATTGTAGTTTTGGTTTATTTTCTTTGACACATGTAATTTGTCGTTTGTATAATGTTATTTTGAAAATGTTCTTTTCACCATTTAAGGGACTAGCAATATATACGAATCGTTTAAAAGTTAATATATATTGTATAGCCCTTTGTCAGGTGTATCGATAATGTTATGCAAGTTTATTAAAATCACAAAAATAAATAGTATTGTTATCTTTAGCGATAATTATTTGTCGCTCAAACAAATAAACTTTGAACAATGATAAATATCTATACAAATTGATAGTACAAAATAATCTTATATGGTGATATCCAATTTGCAAAGTTACAATTTTAAAAGCCCACAATTAAATGATAAGCGTTACACATGTAAAAAATAGTTATCACTGCTAAATTCTTGACAAAACAAGAAAAAGCGGTCACATACGTGTTTATACCTCTAAACTACTGATATAATATTCGCTAACTACATAATGATTCTTTTGTAATGCTTGAATCTATTATTACTAAAAATCTTAATAACTTAAAACAATCATATTAGAAAATATCTTTCAGCAACTTAGATCGATTTCATAATTTTTAAAAACTATATATTTATGTTGCATGCAACCACGCATCGAATTGTAGTTATTGAAAGCGATTCTCTAACGCTACAAATCTGGTTTGTTGAAAGAAACTTATGGGTCGTCGAACTTTAGTAAAACTAGACATCATTGCCGCTAGCGCAGATCTTCGTCTAGTAAAAAAAAATGGTCAAACCTTGAAAAGTGAAATGTTGAAAGTCAAATGAGAGAGAAATGTATAGTGTAATTAATACTTTTATTAAAACATCACATTACTTAAAAGTACAATAATTTTTTTCCACATTGTACAATGAATTAAAAGCATATCTACCAAATTAAAATCAACCAATTAAAACACCACTTACTAAAAAGTACAATAAAATTTTCATAATGTGCAATTTAAATAAGCTACAACATAATCCAAATATAAAATAATTAAACACACTAATTAATACTATTTTTAAAACACCCTAAAATGAAAAGTACATGTTATTATACGCATTATACAAATTAATAAAACACACAAACCTTCATACAAGCTAACAAGTTAATGGTACAGATAGTTTTGAAAATCAGAGCGGACCAATGGATTCAACCGGGAACCGGTGTCGCCACCGGTTCGGCCAACCAATAAAAGCCATCCGAAAACGAACCAGAGAGGACCCGTTGAAACCAATACAAACCGGTGATTCGGTCTTATCGAGATCTATTTCTCGATTAATCGTCGCGGTATGCCGCCGCAACGCCATGGTACTCGCTATACTATATATAAAGGAAAAACCAAAAAAGTAAAAAGTAAAAAGTTGAAACTAAAAAGGGAAATGTTGAAAACATATATTTCAAAAGAAAACTATTAATACATATCGAAAACCGGGTTGACCCGAAACGCTTCACACCCGGTGGGTTGACCCGGTTTAATTTGACCCGTTTTTTACCTAACCCATCGGGTTGACTCGGTTTAAATCGACCCATTTTTTTACCGGAACGGTTCAACCGATTGAACCACCCGGGTCGAACCGGGTTTCAAATATATGAAAACGGACGAAAACTTATGAAAGCGTAAAAACACGTATGAAAACGGACGAAACGTATGAAAATACATGAAAATGAAAGAAAACTGATGAAAACGGACGAAAACATATGTAAACGAGCAAAAACGTATGAAAAGGACGAAAACATATGAAAGCGTATAAAGTCATACGAAAACGTATGAAAGCAAAGAAAAAAACGCGAATTAAAAAAAACGTAAATTAAAAAAAGACGCAAATTTAAGAAAGAAAGAAAAAAAAACGTGAATAAATTAAAAACGTGAATTTTAAAAAAAACAAAAAAAATATGTGAATAAAAAAGAAAGACAGAAAGACAAGAAAAAAAAACAAGGACTAGACAGAAAGACAAGAAAAAAAACATGAACTTAGGTTTACCTTTTAAATCTTAGGTTAATTTCAACCATTAGATCAAACTAGATGGATGGTGGAGATTTGTCCTTTGGTAAACATAGATATGTGGATAAGCAAAATAAAGTATCTCATCGTACTATACCAAGTGATTGGAGGGAAAAAACAATTTGTTTGTTTTTGGCCGAGCTTTAAAATCTTACCACATATAAAATGAAAATAGTCAAATGTCTAATGTTGAAAGTTGAAAATTAAAAATGGTTAAAGGTGAGAGAAATGTATAATGTAATTAATAATGTTATTAAAACACCATATTTCTTAAAAGTACAATGATATATTCACATTGTACAACCAATTTAAAGCATGTCTACCAAATTAAATACAACCAATTAAAATACCCCTTATTAAAAAGTACAATAAAATTTTCACAATGTACAATTTAAACAAGCTACATCATAATCCAAAATATAAAATAATTAAACACACTAATTAATGTTATTTTTAAAACACCCTAAAATGAAAAGTACATGTTTTATACACATTATACACAGTAATAAAATACACAAAGCTTCATACAAGCTAACAAGTTAATGGTACATATAGTTTTGAAAACCGGACCGAACCAACTTGTTCAAGCGGAACCGGTGTCGCCACCAGTTCGGCTAACCAATTAAAGTCATCCGAAAACGAATTAGAGAGGATCCGTTGAAACCGATACAAACTGATGTATCAGGCCTCAACGAGATCTATTTCTCCGGTTAATCGTCACAGGGTACCCGCCGCCGCAACGCGTGAGTACCCTGCTATACTATATATAAAGGAAAAACCAAAAAGTGAAAAGTAAAAAGTTGAAAAAATATAATTCAAAAGGAAACTATTAATACACATCGAAAATCGGGTTGACCCGGGACGTTTCAAGCCCAGCGGGTTGACCCGGTTTAACTTGATCCGTTTTCGACCCAACCCGTCGGGATGACCCTGTTTAAATCGACCCGTCTTTTTTACCAGAACGGTTTAACCGGTTGAACCACCCGGGTCGAACCGGGTTTCAAAACATTATGTTTAATCCCCAAATCTTCAAACTTTTATTATTTTTCGTTTATAACCCATAAACTTTTTTTTATCACTAAACGATCTGTCGCTATAAAATCCCGTTGCTATGCACGGGTGCTCGTCTAGTATAAAAAATAGAGTTGGTGTTTTTTGGGCTTCAATTTATATTATTATATTAGGCTTTTACTAAATTTTATGTTTATTTTTTATTTGTAAATATACTAACTACATAATATTAGAAATACATTTTGATGGTCCGGATGCATTTAGGAAAATTCGATATTGTTTTCAAAAATTAACACTACATCGAAAAAATTCATGCGGATCCCAAAACCCCGGTTCCGTCCCTGTATGAGCCATCACTTCCACTGCCTATCTACTTCTTATTATTATATGTACGATTTGCTTAATCATGGTTGTTATGAACCAGTAATGCTATATTTAAGTTTATTAGTCAGATTACAACGTATTTTTTATTGCTCAATTTATTTGGTTTCTGAAACCTTAAAAAAGTCTGTTTCCCGCCAAATATCCTGGCCTTTTTTATGTGCCTAACTTAGGTTTGTCCAATAGTTTGAAAATTGTTAGGATACGACGAAACATGGTTGAATATTAGAGAGTATAATAAGTTTTAGTCTGGGGTTGCTAATTTTCGCTGCTTATTCTAAAGTAGAACGCTTGTGCTAATTTTAAGATTATAAATAAGCAACAAGTAATAATCAACTCAAACATTGACACATGTCATGGTCATTTTTTCTCTTTTTATCGTAACATCTAGTTAGAATATTATTAGGCACAAATTTTAGGCACAATAATCAAGTAAGAAGTTGTTTATTTCAAAATATTTACTTGTGCTGAAATCAGAATCAATTTCTCTAAAAATAATATATGTTTGAACTTTTTATGGATAAATTTGATTGTATCTTTTTAACAAATAACTAATTTTCGAGCATTATTGCATTTTACAAAATAATTAAATCCAACACTATTTTCGAGGGTATTGAATTTCTAACAAAAACATAAGCAGAAAAAACACCCCTAGGCATTGTAACAAAATGACAATTGATTAGATTTTGAAGGTAAGGTGGCGTTTGTTTTATTAGCATGAATCACAATGGGTATAGGTTTCGGTATTAGATGGAATGAGAATAGATTTTACTAAACGTTTCATTCCTAAAAATATCGTTTGTTATCAATAAAAGTGATACAGGTATCATCACGGTGAAATTAATAAGAAGCAAATTGGGTCCCACATGAATAGATGCTAAACAGAGGAAGAAGAAATGAAGTACAAAAATGTGTGGTGAAAATGATATAATCAAATTATGTCTCATAGGAATAGCTTAAATACCACCCCATCCAGTTGATTTCTGTCTGTTGGTATAAATTACATATTTTAATATTTTTTGAATCCTAAAACTTGAACCAAACTGCAGATTTAAAAATCATTAGATTCCAACAGTGCAAACGGCCCCTAAATTAGTAGTCATGTTGTTAAATTCCGACTTGATAGCTGGTATTATTGGCCTTAGCCCTAGGTATAGAACTTGAAATTTTATCTTGTAAAGCTCACACAACTAGCTAAAGTTCACGATTATTTAAGTTGGTCGCTAGATTTCCATTGATTTATTGGAAAAATCGTGTACACAATGATAGATATCCATTATTGCCCGTGAACATACGCCATTGACTGTTATAAATTATATGATTTTGTTTTTAAATGCTTTTGTATTTTGTTGTCCATTTCCTAACAATATTTACCACTAGTAATATTATGTTTGTCGGATATATTTCATATTGGTAGTTGAAGAGAGTGTTGGGCCAGTTTAGATCCTAGTCTCTAACTAGATTTAAACATAAATTAGACTAAGTAAAAAAAAAAAAAACCTCATTGACAGTAAAATCAACAAGCAACTTTAACAAGGTTCAAGTCAGACACACGTTCAACCAATCAAAGACAACTTGAAGATATCCTTGCTAGCTGATGCGATATTAGCTAGTAAGCATATGAATTAGAAACTCAAGAAGTGAGGAGTCATCAGGGATTGACAATGCTCTGATGATTCTATCGGCTCTCAACTCAAAATATCTCTTAGATATCTAGGCGAGATTTAAAAAAAAAAGCAAATGAGCGGGAGAAGGTACAACTTTGAAGAAGTCAAGACAAGTACGAGTTGATAAAAATGCAGGAACACTTGTCATCACCGTTCATTAAAAGCATAGTTGTTAGGTTTCCAAGAGTAGAAACATTTAATGGAAGTTGTACTTACCCATTAAATGTTTGACACGTCTCAACAACACTCACGTGCCATCCTCATTTGTCTCTTATATAAACACTAGCAGGGTACCCCGCGCGTTGCAGAAGTGGGTACCCTGAAATAATTTTTTTTGATTAATAATATATTTTAATTTATTATGTTCTTTTTAACGATAAATTTACGGATATCAAGAATTTCGTATAGCCGTGCCCGTTCGGGCTCGAACCCGTTGGCCCGTGTTTGCTCGGGCTCAAGCCTGTTTGGTCCGCGCCCGTTCGGACTTGAATATTTGTATAATGTGCTTTATTATTTGTAGTAGTGAAATTTAATGCAGGAATTATGTTTTATTTGGTTGTACAATATGCTTGATAATTTGTATTTCTTATATAAGGGGTGTTTTAATAGCTGTATTAATTGTATTTATTGACCAGTTAAATAATTGACTACATTAAATATCATTAATGTGGTGTTTTCTTGTACACTATGCTTCTTGTCTTGTACATCTGAAAATTATGTGCATTAAAGTGTTGTACACTATGTTTCTTTTTTTGTAAGTAGTAGTCATTATAGTCATTAATAACATTGACCACTTTAATAGCATTAATGTTGTAAGTCTGAAAATTACATCATGCTTATTTTGTTGTACACTATGCTTATTTTGTTGTAAATATGAAAATTGGTTGCAGCTATTGTACATTGTGCTTAAATGGTTGTAATTTTTGGTGAATGGGTGTTTTTAATAGCATTAATGTTGTTTGATAGAATTTTGGTCTTAAAATGACACCACGCTTTATTTTGTTGTACAATATCCTTACTTTGTTGCAATTCTAAAAATTGGGTGCATTAAAGTATTGTAAACCATGCTTAATTTCTTGTACGTCTTAAAATTAAGAGTGAGATGTCTTCGTGCATTATAAGTAGTATAGTAATCAGAGTAAATGCAATATCTTCCATATTAATTATCAAATTAAAGAAGAACGTTTACTCTCAACTTTGAACTCGTTATTGTCCCTGATCCGGTCAGAGACTCATAGTTCACTTGCAAACTCTAACTCTTGTTTGAGTTTGCTTCATCAGAGAGCTTAATCTATTGTCATTCAATAGAGTATTTAATCCGTAAAACACTTTGTAATTCTTTGATTCATTCTAATAAAGAATTATACGTTGAAAAGTTTATCTTGTGTGTTCTTGCTTAAACATCTTTATCATTGTTTCACAAAACTGTCATGGATTAGGGTAGAGTTGGCAAATTGTGCTCAAAATAAAAAAAATAAAATAATGAAAAAGAGCTAATTTGTAAAAGATTTGGACATATTTATCTTTTTTTCTGTTTGTGAAATAAGCATGTATTACCCATTTAAAAGTTAAATGAGCATTAATGGACACATATTTTCTCTCAATTGTGAGAATATTACAATTGTGTTTTATGGAAAAACTTATAGATATAATTTTAAACATAAATGAGATGTTACGTTTGAAGAATTTATTTCGTCGTTTTGTGTCTTTTCTAAAACGATTCGTATAACATGGGCCCGTTTAAGCCCGTGCCTGTTTGGGCTCGAGCCCGTTTGGACCCGAGCCCCATGCCCGCCCGGCCCGCTTGTTTTGCCACCTATTATAGATTAGAGTAAACTACATCATTCGTCCTTGTGTAATACGTTGACCATCAAGTTTCGTCCTTTGACCAAAAAAATTGCACCATCGGTCCTTAAGCTGCAAACGTTAGTCATCGTTGGTCCTCACCCAAGCGGTTGGACTAACGGTGTTAAGCCTTGTTAAGTGGAGGGTATATTTGTCTTTTCTCACCCACAAGGACCTAAACTTGATGGTCAACGATACCACAAGGACGTAATGGTGTAGTTTACTCTCACATTATTTACTTTTTTTCACTTTTTTATAAAGTCAAAATCTCTTTTACAATTTGTAACAACACTATTTGCAGCTTCAAGAAAAGCTACACTGACATCATTATACTATTTTTACTAATTTCCCATCTGGGTTTGTTCCATCATTATACTCCTCTCTTCAACCGAATCCTTAGCACCTTTTTTATAAGAACATTAACATTAGCATTTCAAAAATCAAGACCCAAACTTGTTTCAAAGAAACACTAACCCATCATTGATCTCAGCAGTGTTTTTAAAAAATCAAGACCCAAACTTGTTTTTAAAAAATCAAGACCCAAACTTGTGTATAAAAACAAAACCGAAAAAAGGGATCTCGGGTTATATTATTTACAAGCAAATTTCTTAAAGATCTACAAAACCCATCATTGATCTTTCAAACAAGGTGGTGCTGCTAGTGGTGGTGGTGCGGCGGTAGAGAGTAAGATGATGGGGTTGAATAATCCCGGTGATGCTATTCTTTATTATGTTTTTGAGTTTGTGTTATTGGATTAAGATGTTGATTTTAGTTTTCGGTTAAAAAAAAAGAACCTGGACAATTTGTTTGATTTGTTTAAATTTGCAAAAGTTGAAAGATCAAAACTTGTTGGTGGGTCTTGATAATTTGTGGGTATCTAGAATGTTGGCGGGTGGTGATAGGGTTTAGATTTTGTGGTTAGTGATGGATTTTAAAGATGATGATAAGTGTTTTGATTTGTAAGAAAATAGAAAAGGAATTGGGGTGGTGGTGAAGATAAAGATGGAGAAGAAAAGTATTTTGACTGTGGATAGTTGATGGTGTTGGTTGTGATCAGTAAAAATGAAGAAGAATAATAAATGATTGGTGGTGGTGGATCCACGTATGATTGGTGGGAAAAGACAAAAGTAGTGTGGGTGGGAAAAGTCAAATATACCCTCCACTTAACAAGGCTTAACGCCCGTTAGTCCAACCAGTTAGGGTGAGGGACCAACGATGACTAACGTTTCGCAGTTAAGGACCAACGGTGCAATTTTTTTTGTCAAAGGACGAAACTTGATGGTCAACGTATTACACAAGGACGAATGGTGTAGTTTACTCTATAGATTATGTTAGCTTTACTTAATAGTATTAAAATAACTAGTGAGGGTATTAGAGAGCAGAAACAAAATGTTTTTAAATACTGACATTAGATTCCATACAAAAAATGAAACCTAGGAAAACCATTTAGGGGTGTCAAGTAGTAAAAGGTTTGTTACTATGATTATTAAAATATGAGAGGTCTCAAGTTCAACCCTGATGTGACCACACCGACTTTCTCAAAAAAGGGGAGGGTTAAGGGTTTTACTTGGTTTGTGTATGTGTGGCGGTTAGTCATCCAAATGGTCGGAAACCATTGTTACCCATAGAAATGAAGCTGAAAAATGCCGATAAACATTAGACAACTGCTATTTTGTTGGAATAGACTTGGCTAAAAAAGCATTATCCCATGAACAAATTGACACTTTTTCTTTTCTTTTTCTAATATGTTTGGTTTGGAACAATCTTACGACTTACGAGGGGTCATGATAGTTTCAACATTATTTATGATCAGCTGGTGAGTTAATAAACTTGTTTTTGTAGTTATGTGGAGTCAATGTATCTAATGTGTAGTGTTGTCCACTTTATTTTCTTCGTTATGATATGTGCAGACAGATAACAGTTTCTGGACTTGTTTGAATTGCAGCCTCCAATCTTATTGATATACATAAAGTGGAAGCGATTCTGGGACTACAGAAGCTGGAAGAAGTACTTGCAGTAGGAGAGATCAGCGGTGAAGCTCAAATCCCAACCTTTTCTCTTCGTGATTCAGTTCCTCAATGGGCATTAGATCGCATACCTTTTCTTGTTCAAGCCTCACCTTCTCAGTTTGCTCAAATGAAAGCTTTCGTTGCGATTCTGGAATCTTTTGGGTGGAAGCGCTTTACCTTCATATACGAGGATATCAATTCAGCATCCACTCAAGTCATCCCACATGTCATGGAAGCCATCAAAGAAACTGATGTTGGAATAAGCAATATCATTAAGCTCTCACCTTTAGCCTTTACTTCATTTTCGGAAGAACTTGAAAGGGTTAATACAGAGCAATGCAGAGTGTTTCTGGTTCATGCTTCTTTGGAAACAGGTATCCGCTTTTTTAAAAATGCAAAAACCATCGGCATGATGGAAAAAGGTTATGTTTGGATTACAACCCATTTAATTACAGATCTTCTCCATACCGTGAATTCCTCTACTTTTTCCATGATGGAAGGTGTTGTGGGACTTGGTAGTTTCTTCCCAGACAATAGCTCAAGGTTTCATGATTTTAGCACAAAGTTCCAGTCAAACTTTATGATTAGGCATCCTGAAGAAGAAAACAGCATGCCTGGGATTTTTGCAGTGCAAGCTTACGATGCTACATGGACTGTTGCTTTAGCATTAAGTGAAAGGAATATGAGTGGACAAAAGTTACTAGATACAGTTTCTGCTACATCTTTAGTTGGTATCAGTGGTGAAGTTCAATTCATTGACCGGAAACGAGCTCCATCACATATATTTCACCTTGTTAATATTATAGGTAGATACTATAGAGAACTTGGGTTCGTCAGAAGGACGCGGGTTTTCAGAGGTTATTGATGATAGGGCTACTTATGACACCTCTTTGGGAAATTTAGGCCACATTTTTTGGCCTGGGAGGCCATTGGATGCTCCAAGAGGATGGGCTATTCCTACCAGCGTCAAGCCTTTGCGAATTGGTGTGCCAATGATGTCCATGTTTAAAAAGTTTGTGGAAGTGAAATATGATGACATGTATCAAAATTTTACTTACACCGGTTATTCAATTGAACTTTTCAAAGAAACCGTCAAACGCTTGCCATATTATGTTCCTTATGAATTTTACCCCTTCACTGGAAAATATGATGACCTGGTGGAGCAAGTGTATCAAAAGGTATTGAGATCTTATTTAATAACATCCAAGCTTAGATTCCTTCTAAAGTTTTCTTTTTATTATTTTTCTTGCTTAAATCTTTGCAGAAATTTGATGCAGTAGTTGGTGACGTCTCAGTAGTGTCAAGGAGATATAAGTATGTTGAGTTCACACATCCTTACACAGAAACAGGGTTGGTGATGGTAGTACCCGTTACATCCTACCATGGACAATGGTTATTTGTGAGGCCTTTCACATTAGGAATGTGGGCTCTCACCATTATAGTGAATATTTATACGGGTGTGGTGGTATGGCTTATTGAGCGAAAACATAGTCCCGAACTTCAAGGGTCTGCAATTAATCAAACTGGAATTGTTCTCACTTTAGCTTTTACAAGAATGTTTCTCACAAATGGTAATTTTTTACGTGTTTTGGATAACACCCCCGAAGAGATTTCTTATCCACATTAATACAACATTGCTCTAATCACTCAGGTAACGAACTTCATAGCAATTTGACAAGAATGACGGCTGTGGCATGGGTCTTTTCTGCAATAATCATTGGTCAGTGTTACACTGCCAGCCTCACCAGCATGCTCACAGTTAGAAAACTGACACCTAAAGTAACAGATTATGAGGCCCTGAAAAATGTAAATGCTGTTGTGGGGCAGGCTAGGGGAGCCCATGTTGCTACATATTTGCAGGATGTTTTGGGTTTTAAGCCTGAAAACATAAGGAGTTTCACTACTGCTGAAGAATACGCTCATGCCCTTCGAGATCGAGAAATAGCAGCAGTTTTTCTCGAGGCTCCTTATAGTAAGTTATTTTTTGCCAAGTACTGCAAGAGCTTCACTATAGCCGGGCCTACATTCCGAGAAGGAGGGTTTGCATACGTAAGATTCTTATATTTTGGAGCATTTGAGTAATAAGTAAATGATGACTTACTAGCTATACATCCTACTGCAGGTACTTCCAAAAGGTTCTCCAATGCTTCAGGATTTTACAAAGGCACTATTAAACGTGTCTGAGAGTGGCACTCTCCGAGAAATAGAGAAAAAGATGCTTGGTTCTGAGCAGTGTGTGGATCAGGACTGGATTCATGATGAATATGAAAGTTTGGGTCTTAGTAGCTTTTGGTCTCTTTTCGTCTTAACAGGTGGCACATCGAGTTTTGCACTCTCCATTTATTTGGTTATTAGCTTGCGAAATTATTGCCAAATTAACTGGAGATGTCTCATCAACATGATTTCTGATTTTAGAAAATACTATTTGCATCAAAGGAAACATTTGTCAAGGAAAGTCAGCGATGCAGATAGTCCTAGAAGTCCTAATGCACTGGATATGACTTAGAGTCTAGGCTTTTGTAACACGTACGATCACTCTGGATTTAACTTGTAACATGTAACCATTGTAAACCTCAAGTTCATTTAATTAAGAACTGTGATGAATTGTTACATAGAAATTAAGAACAGTTAGGCGTTAGACGTACACAAACCCTATAATCAAACCCTTTAACCATTTTAATGTTTTTGGATTACTGAAATTGTTATGCGTTGTAATATGTAGAAAAGTGGTGGCGGTGGTGGTTTATAATTGAAGCTGTGAAGGATTCAATTTTTTCGTAAGAATTTTTGTTTTTGTGAAATACTTAGATTTGTTTGATAATATGTTTCAGTGGGTATGTTTGAATTTGTATATGGAAAAGAAATATGTAGAGAAATTTGTTGCGAGGTTGTGTGATAAGATGTTTCAGTGTGTGGGAAAAAGTACAGATGGAGAAGAATGAATCACATCAATAATCACAAAGCAAACACAATTACCAAATTCAAATTATTTCTAACAGATTTATTGTGTGCAAGAAACGAATTTGGAAGCATGAAACATAGGGTATTTTGTGACTATTATGAAAAGAAGACACCTGATAATATTGGAATTGAAACAAAAAATCGTCAATATCAAATTTAAAATTTAAATACCTGATTTACAATATAGAATTTGGAGAAACCTTTTGTTTAGTATAATAATGCATTAATGCTTTAAAATTAAGTTGATAATTTGACACCTTGTTGAGGAAAGATAAGTATCAAAAGTTTGAGTGAGTACTAAAATATCGTGGTTGACATATGTTAATAGTAAATGCTCATATATTATTTTCAAAACCTGCCATGTATGAATCAAATTTCAAACTTTAAACGTCAGGAAGGACACTAAAAGTTGGTTATTGACAAACTAATTTGAAGCAATATCTAAAATTATTTTTTATGGTGTAAAATGCTATTAATTGTGCATATTTAGAGACTATTCTTGGAATGTTATTAAATTAAACGATTTGGGTTGACACATAACAAACCGAGATTTTAGAAGGTTAATTCAAATCTCAACTATGAACTTCTTCTTGGACACGTGTCACAATATATTGCTTATTATTAGGAAAAATTGATCAACGGAGAGGTAAAAAAAAAGTGTGTTTTATTAGTTAGAATAGATATTCCTCAAAAATACATATGCATTAGATCATCACTTAAAAATTGAGTCTTTGCGTGTGAGAGTAAGAGAGAGCGATTGTTAGACTGTGTGTGCGAGATTGTTAACCCCAATTTAAGGGGTCGATAACGAGGATATTTTGTGACGTAAGACGCGAAAGTGAATTTTGTTAACCCCAATTTAAGGGTTGATAATGAGAATAAAACCCACAGGGAATGAAACCCTAACAAGAGTAAAGACTCTATAACACAATTTTACTAATAACCAAAAGTTAATTACAATGATAATGAGCGTTATATTTATGTGAAAAAGTTATCCTAGTCAATAAGATAACTAACTAAAGCAAGATAACATACAATTTGTATGTAAAAGTAAATAACTAAAATAAATGGTCAATTATATATTTACCAAACCAATATATCATAATTTCATATTTCTCCAACATATACTTGTTCATTGGAAACTTGTGTTTTAAGAAAATATGAATTTTTGATGTTTTGGTTCGGTAAATATAAAATTATCCCAAAGTATTAAAAGTTTTTACATAATATTAGAAATATATCTTATTTAATAACCCCATATATACATCAGACATACTTGCATGCCAAGATAAAACTTTACCTTCTTAATCAACCTTATTATTAAAATAAAGATAATATACAATTTTTATGTAAAAGTAATTAAAATTTAGATATATTGTGACTCATGTTAAAACACATGATGTGAAATTTAAGACAAAGCTTTGTGCGTGCACGGGGTAAATCACTAGTTGATATAGAATTGTAGATTGCTAATATAATCATATGTGTTTTCTTTAGATTAGTGGTCGTGCAAACTCTAATTTTATTTGTTTGTAGGTTATCGTAAAGCTAGGTTTTGATGATAAAGCTGGCTCACGCTAGATGCGGACCTCTCACGCATGACCACCACCACCTGCTTGACCAACCTCACGTGTGACGGAATTGGTTTTGAAGACAATTTGAGTTGGCATTTCGGAAGGAGAAAAAGAACGGTGTGTGTCTTATGCATGTACGGTGTGTTTGTGAGCGTTTAGTGTGTATTTATATATATCTTGGGATAAGTGATTGATGATTGACCAGGTATTTGAGTAGAATGAGAAGGATAAAAAGTCGGATGGTATGACGTTGAGGTGAAAGTACTTGATGGTTATTTCAAAGGTGGATACACAGTGTTGGTTATACTCGTGATTCTTTCAATAAGGAATTAAAGTTGAAGTTGTAACCATATTCTTCTTTCGATAGTTACGTTTAGCTTATATGGTATGGGAAGAGATCAGTGGTAAGAATATTAAAATGAGTAAGAATGAGAACGGGTTCTAACCACATATTTTAAATAAGAGGAGAATTTTAAGGAAAACGTATCTTTTGTATGCAAGATCTTATACGCGGTTGTGGTTTCTTATCACTTTTCTCATTCTTATTTTTTTTCTTATTTGATCCTTACTATATGGTATACTTAATTACACTTATTGTACTGTCTCTATTATTTTAACAAATTATTCTTTTGCAACTTTTGGTATTGTTTTAATAGTGAAGAAATGGTGGAAGGAGTCAATTAGAAGATTTGATAATGAAAATTTTGTTTTATCTTACCAAACTTGAAATACTAGTGGTTCTTTTGTTCTTTCTATATTATATCTCGTTTTAAAAACATATGATTAGTTTAATCAAGAACGGCCTAAATCATTCAATTATTTTAGTATCTTCGTCAAATCTCATATAATATAAAAACTCGCTTTCAATTAACCATTTGGAATGTGCAACGAAGTTGCTATTTTGGAAAGAAAAATCAAGTGAGACTTTGAGTATGAAATTTCTTTTCAATTTTTTATTATTATATTATGTGTTGACTTGTTACTCTATCGTCGCATTGATGGATTTTTTTTTTTTTTTTTTTTTTTTTTTATTTTTTTTTGGTTTGTTTTTTTGGCATACACGTATCCAAGTGATAAGGTGAGACTAACGATCAAGAAGCACAAACACATAAATTCGTCAATCATGTGTTTACAACAAAGTGGGCGAAGTTTCGTATCTTAAATGAATGGAATATGATTGAAGTTGACATGAAGATATATTTCACAAATTTTTATACTTAATAGATACAGGTTTCAATCTATGGCGTTTTCATGGGCCTTGATTGCATGGTATCTAGTACGAGCTCAAAGGTTAAAATATGGTATAGTGTGATTTTGTCTTTGATTTTTCTGAGAAATTGTTTGGATGCTTTCTATCTTAACATAGCCAAATTAAATGATAGACATTATTAGTCAGTTACGCAATCTTAAAAAATATTTGTTTGTCCCATAGTTGAGGAGCGAGGTTAATTAGCAGTTTTCAAAGAGTCCAAAATATGATGATATTTAATAATTTATAGTAAATATAATTATCTACTTCTTTTTGTTTTGTCCGGGACTTTTTGCATATACACAAAAACTGAGCTATGAGCGTATGAAACGTAATTATAAAATCAAATAAGCAATAAGCCGAAACAAACACCCCCTAAGTATTTTTTGGAAACAGGAGATATTAGTTCTTTTGACCTTGGATGCAACTTGTATTTCTTTTAGTAACACAAATCTTTTTATTATTGTGTATGTGACACTTGCTAATTATTTTGTTATGAAGTAGTTAACAGATGGTGTGCAAGGAGATTCATTATCAAATAATTGCAAAAAGCATCAAACCTGTAAACTATTACAAAATTGACATCAAAATAAATAAATTAAATCAAGTCAACGTTATCCTATCCCGTCTTCTACGAGGTATAGGGGAGGTGTGATTTAGACAGTCTTACCCCTACCTGAAGGTAGAGAGGCTGCTTTTAGAGAACCTCCAACTTTTTTGCAAGGAATGAGGATCAAGATGGACCTCCGGCCATTTTACAAAAATTGACATCAAATATGACACTTTATTTTCTACTTGACTCAACTTTATGGTATATTGCTAAAACAAATACTTTCTTTTTATATTTCGAGATTATCCTCATCGTTGTATACATTAATATATTAAATACATATGTTTTGTCTGTTTAGTGTCTAACGCCTAACTGCTGCTACATTTGTCGCTTCTACTTCTATAACTACCCATAAATTAACAAATCTAACTCTTTACACTTCGAATGCCATTTTGAAGCAAAAAAAAGATGAATGTATTAAAATGCGATCACATTACAAAGCCATCGCGAATTCAAAACACTTGGCGTACGCATTTGATAGATAAGTTGTTGCATTGAGGCAGAATTTGCGCTCAAGTTGCGAACTATTACGTTTTCATTATCATTGTGTATAGTAATCAGTGTTCCGTGTTAACCCAACCCAATCCAATCCAAAGTATGTTCCTAAAAAGCTCGTCTCAAATGTTAAACCGTGAGTTCCTTCATAAAGTTCTTAAACCAAAGCCTTGCTCACTACAAGAGATTACAAACGCTGAGTTTGTCAATACACTATGGTTAATCTATAGATTTCATCGCACTAATTAAAAGTAAGTTGGGTTGAAGTCCAACATGATTCATCAAGTGAAAACAAGACGCAACTTCGAGAATACAAACTAAATGTGAACTACATGTTTGGAATACTTATGTTGGTGACTTTACATCTTCAGGGTTTCTATACATATCTGGTCTGCTTCATCCATTTTTTTCATGATAAATGTATGTCGTGTAAAAATTTCCCTATGATAGATCTATGTCGTTCTTACCATGTAAGGTTGTACAAGATATGTAAACTGATACGCTGCATGATTTAATTGAATTTTACAACAATTACTTTTGGAAAAAAAATACAACGAAATATCCATGAATCTAAAACTTCAGCTAATTTTGTGTCGTGCTTCAGTATATTCATTGTTATCTTTCGTTTCCCGTGTTGTGTTTCATTGACGGGTGTCAAAGCTTATAAAAATATGAAGGTTTCATGTTGTGCTTCATTGATGTGTTTCACTGCTATCATCCTCTTCATAGCCAAAGAAGAGACAAAAGACAATGCTATTATCCTAAGCAAGAAACGTTCTTCAAATTTCCCTAGTCCTTATTTTTCAAAAAAAGAAAATAAAAATTCAACCATCCGTAAGATGAAGAAGAAAAGTGGAAAAGCCTCAAATATTATAAAACTCGATTGTGTAAGAAATAACACATGTTTGAAATCATCCCCACGAGTTCTATTCGCTACGGGTGTTTGACATTTTACATCAAATAAGGTTGAGAACAAGGGAATGGAGTTTACTTGTGAACATTTTGGCAGTAAATATGATCAACTTATATACTCTTGCACTTTGAGGTCTTGAATAATATATAGCTACATGAATGTGATTAGCAGCAAAAGGGAGTCTCGTATCACACTTATGCAAATTGGTTCAATGGAAGTAACTCCTTTAGTAACAGAACAACATCTGGTTTCGAGGATAGCTAGAGCACTGTTCTTGAAATCTAATGTTGTCCATAAACTATGTCGATGACCTTCGAGTATTAAAACGAAGTTCCTCATAACATCTGTAGATGACTTTTTTTTTGGATGGATCCATGGGATAGGTAGGAGTAGAACAATATGGTTTATATCGTGAAAACTTGGATAGAACTAGTCAGTGTGTTATGAAGGAAACATTTATTGGTAAATGTATCTAAAGATGGGATAGAATGACTCAATTACCAAGGTGTTTATATAGGGAAATTAGAGAAGTCATGGTTATATTTCGCAAATGTTTCGCAATCTATTCTAGATAGAAAAAGTACGAGATTTGTTTCACATTCGCAATCATCTTGTAATTTTAACGATGAATTTTTGTATTCTCTCACCTCCCCCAAGTTACCTTCCTATAAAAGGTACCATAGCTCAGTTCAAAAAAGAGATAATAAATTTAAAAAGCATCATACTCGTCCAAAAATACTCTTCTGGGTATCGAACAAATTATTTTGCTTATATGAGTACTGGACTTTCAATTTCGGACTTTTTGAGGTACTTTGTAACATTTTTGCCCCTCAAATTAAGGGGCAAAAATGTCACAAAAGTACATCAAAGGTCCGAAATTGAAAGTTTAGTACCTTAAAACGTCCGAAACTGAAAGTTCAGTACCCGTATAAGCAAAAAAAATTGTTCAATACCAGAAGAGTATTTTTGGATAAGTATAATGATTTTTAAAGTTATTATCCCTTCAAAAAATTATAAACCAAAAATTACAATAAACCCAAAACCCAAACTAAACAAATATGGACCCATTTGGTTCTACAACATAAACGCGTTTTGTTTATAAACAAAGCGAATTTATTATGAATTTTCAATTGAGGGATAGTAATCAGGGACGAACTACTTGAAAAGGTCTCTACTCTCAGGTGGTAATAAAATTAAAAAATGAAAAGATCAAGGAGAGCAAACAACTAGAGTATAGTCGTAAAAAATGTTGCAGGGAAGTTGTCGAGTTTTTGGATGACAATATGGGGCATGACACGTCTATTCCGAGAGAATATATTAAGCAGTATAGAGACTTGATGAATCCATTGCTGCGGAAAATAATTTTCTTGAAGATTTTTTCATCAACTATGATTAAGTAGCATGCATGTCAACGTTTTGTTCTTCAACTTTATATGATCAACTGTATTTCTTCCTTGCCTATTTAATGAATAAAAGCCAATCTTTACTTTTTACCATTGTTTGGTTTCTTCTATAGTTTTGGTTTAATTACATTGGATACAGTTAAGAATACAAAACATCCAATTAAATGTAGATTGCAATATCCAATGCAACTCAATTTCTTTTCACGATTTACGACTTGATTGTGACTCGATTACGAAAAATAATAAAGGTGAATACACTACCATATATACACATTCAGCTAGAAAGACTTCCAATCGTAGGTATACCAACCCCTTACTTCTATCTACATGGCTTATTCTTTCCAAATAACCTCACCATCAAAGCAAAATTCTGAATCTTCATCATGTTCAAATACTAATAGAAAGCCATTTGATATCGAATTGGAAGCCATAAAAAGAAAAGTTCGTCTTGCTGAGAAGAGGTACGCCATGTTACTAATGAAAAAAGTAGCAAAAGATGAAAAAATAATTCTTACACTAAACGGCGATAAGCTTACAATACATGATGATATTCAACAGCCAGAAAGGAGCGTTGAAGATAAAGAAAAAAAGAAATTGAGTATTATAGAACTAAAAATCTTTGATGTTGTTAGCGTTAAATCTCAAATGTTTGTTTCAAGTGCTCTATGTTTAATCCAATGTATTTTTTTTTATCCTGTGTTTGTTTTTAATAAAAGTCATCATACATTATGTTAACATCACATCACATTATATAGCAACGTCTATACATTACCAGAACAAATACATTCTATTAAATCGAAAAATGTTACATTACAAATTATTGCATTTCATTTTGGAGATAATGAATGAGTTGATTGAGTGCTTATTTTAAAAGTTGGAAAATCTCAGTTCGTGAACATAAGACCCAAATTAAACACATGACATAGGTGGTTGCCTTATAAAGTTGGAGAAAAAGGTGAATGTTTCCAAAAGATGGGAAATTTGGCAGGGACATATGACCCCATGTACGAAACGACAATTTTGCATCAATAGCCTCAACTATTAATCTACCTTTTCTAGAAAATGTATCTGCCTAGAAAATGGGACATCATTGGTGATCCAAAACGATATCATAAATGGAAAGATCTACACCCACATTCACATAGAAACAATCGTAGTTGTAGCATCTTCGCCTCAAAATGTTTGATTTCATCTACGATGCTTCACACGAAAGGATATGATAAAAATGGGGAAGTGGATACAAAAAGTGCATTGAGGGTGGTTGTGGCTGATAAACAAGCATGTACTCTAATAGGGATGGTATTTTCAAGTTCACACACTTGGTTAATATGACGATGCTTGCCAATGAATTTAATGCATATGCATCTTGTAGGTGACTTGAGACACTTCAATCACTAGACAATAAACATAGCATATTGTTGATGTTTTAGAAGCAATGTGCCACCCTTATAGTGTCTTGGTTGTTACCGCACCAACTCCTTGGAAACGTAAAAAAATTTGAACAATTGGAAAACCAACCGTCAAAGTCCTCAGTTTCTATTGAACTCTGTTGTTAACCTTCGTTAAGTGATAAATATAGAGTAGTCGGAAATATCATAAGTAGCGTTTAAGATGGTGTTAATAGCTGGTATGGAGAGTTTAAGAGGGATATGTTGAAGTAGAAACATGTAGAGTGAATTTATAAGGAAAAAAGCAACTAGATATTGATGATGAAATTGAAGTTCAAAAGTTTTATTGGAAAGGTAAATAACTGTCTTGTCAACGTTCCCTCTTACACGCATTCACAATATATTCATAACATTTTCACAGTCTTTATAAAAACAACCCGTTATGTTGAACCATTCGTAGTCGGATCATAGTTGTTCACATCGTACAAATCGTTGGGTGAAAAGGGGTCCCGCTTCTTTATCACGTGACCCTTTGTTTGTAACTGGATAACATCCTCTTCGATTTCGTTCTGGTTAGAATCCGGTGTGCATGAAAACGGACGAGGCAGGTGTCATCATGATCAGAATGAGACGACGGTGAAAACGGTGTAACTTTTTGGGAATAATGAAGGTGCGTGCGAGGAGATATGGCCGATTATGTAATGTTGGGGGTGTGGTAAGCTATTAAATAACATGATAAATATGAGAGATATAAGTGTGCAGCGGGTGCAGAAGGGCAAACTAAGCAAAACGTGATTGAGTGTCTTAGTTTTAACACTATAATATAAAGTTGAGTCGATGTGTAAATAAATGTCATCTTCGATATCAATTTTGCAGATTTGATTTCCCTATAAAAATTTATACATTAATGATACACTTTACTAACTTTAGTGTAAAATGACCATTCTATATGTATTTTTCCTTTCGATTTAAAATTTTGAAATTTCTAATCATAGGTAAGTTAAAACGTAAAACCGAGGCTTGCCAATGGGGGTTTTCCCCTCCTAGGCGAAGTGGAAAAAAAGAGTGGGGTTTATTCCCCTAGAATGAGTATTTGAGGAAGGCATACTTTCCGCTTGAATGTCACTGCACGACTCGAATCACTAACTGCTAACCAACCGTTCTAAAAAAAGTTAAGTTAAAACGTAACAAGTGCTTCAGTGAAATTCTTAAACTAATCTGTACATAAAATTCCAACAAGTTTCGTGAAAACTGGTTTTACATCTTGTACATTAAACATAAAAAATGTC
The DNA here is from genome assembly GCA_022545495.1 of Chrysanthemum lavandulifolium. NCBI lineage: Eukaryota > Viridiplantae > Streptophyta > Magnoliopsida > Asterales > Asteraceae > Chrysanthemum > Chrysanthemum lavandulifolium. Next base: position 68,331,184 of record CM040238.1, read on the forward strand.
AAATACAGTATTTTATCCATAGCTATCATACTTGCATGTCATTCAAATTTTATAATATTAGAAATAAAACCTGCTTAGACATTGTATATTTTGAACAATGACATCATAAAATCAAAGTAATATATTGTATCATAGTTAATTCTCATATATGAAATAGTCAACTTCTTTATATCTATATCTTCTTTCTCTATATATACTGGTTGATGAGCACAACGATAGGTCTAGCCATTTTTTTTATGTGATGGCAAAAATTCTAAGAATATCTACAACTACTATCATTTTATTTCTGTTGCTAGTTATAGACGTTAAAGTTGTTTCCTCAATTATGCAAAATAATACGAGTGACATGCATAGTATTGGTGCCATCATGGACATCACATCTCGAGCAGGCAAAGAGGCTAGAGTTGCCATAGAAATCGCGATACATGACTTCAACACAAAAATGAACAAGAATCTTACACTTTTCACAAGAAACTCTAATGGAAATCTCGTTCACGCAATACGTGAAGGTACTTATCAGTTTATCGTTCATATGCTCTTACACATAATGGTAGTAATTACTAGCAGTATCATTTTTTGACTGATTTAAGATTTTAAGAGTTAATAAGTGTTTAGTCCTCATATTTTGGTTATAATTTTTGTTTTTAACACTCACATTAAACACTAAATTAAGTTTGTTACTTTAATTTAAATAATACGGATTAAAACAAATTAACCTAAAGTGCGACTTGCGCTTACTCTACCTGTCTTATCATATTAGTTTATAAATGTTTACATTTTTATTTTGGGTTGTCCAAAAATAAATGTCTATTTTATATTTTCATTAATCAAAAGAAAGTTTAGTGGATGAGATGATATTTTATCAGTAAAAAACGTACTTAGTGGGTATTATTAAAATTTTGCATATTTTTAAATTGAATTAACAGAAATGAAGTAGTATAAACATGAACGATACCAGGACACAAATTTACCGAATGCATTTATAAAAGTTATCCAAGCTCGAAACACAACTTTTATAGACCAGTGCATTTATGAAAAATCAAAAACTTTACAAAAAGTAACTACTCAAAATTTGACGGGTGTCCCGGATCCGGTACCTACCCTGTGTATAAATAAAAACATTCAACACCATTAAAAACCCGAGGAAAAACTTCCCGCCTTTTCCAATGGAGCTTTTAATCAATTCCGGTTGCTATTTTCCGACACCGGCCAACCACTCTTGGCTTTCATTTCAGCTTCCTTTTTCTTTTACTGTGGTACGTACTACGTACGATCTGCTTCTTAATCATCGTGTAGATATGATTCATTTGTATCTACCGCTCAATTTTGAATTTTGAATGGAAAACCGTTTCCCGCCAAATATTGGCGATTTTGACCACTAATTTCAGATACTGTGAAGACATGCTAATTATTTAATAGATTTTTAAGATAGTCACTCACTAGTTAGTCGATCCGTCCCGAAAGGATTGCTCACTTTAAAAATAATGAGGGACGGAACCAGAATAAAAGTTTGACCAATTGAATTTATAGAAAAACAAAAAACTAAACGATGTTAGGAACACAATTTTGTAAATAGAATAATAGATTTCCATTATTTCCCCTTAATGAAGTATGATGTTTCTTGGATATATTTGGAGTTGAAGAGGCTGTGTATTATAATAATTCTAGCTTGATTTCAAAATAATTGGCGGACATGATTCTGTAAAAAAATGAAGCTGAGATTAGCCCAGAAACATTAGATATATAAAAGAAGCATTATCTAGACGACATGAACAGATTAATGCTTTTTTTTTTTCAATACGTCAAAGATTTGATTTAGTAAAATCTTACGAGGGGTCATTGATTGTTTTAACATTAAGATTATCACCTTGCGAAATAATACAACTTTTTTTGTAGTTATGTGAAGACATATCTACTGCGTAGCTTTGTCCACGTGCTTTTTTCTATTCCTTCGTTTATAATATGTGCAGACAGATAACAACGTATAGACTTGGTCGAATTGCAGCCACCAATCTTATTGACATACATAGAGTGGAGGCGATTTTGGGTCTACAGACCTTGGAAGAAGTACTTGCAGTAGGAGAGATTGGTGGTGAAGCTCAAATTCCAACCTTTTCTCTTCTTGATTCAGTTCCTCAATGGGCATCAGATCGTCTACCCTTACTTGTTCAAGCGTCACCTTCCCAGTTTGCTCAAATGAAAGCTTTCGTTGCTATTCTTGGGTCTTATGGGTGGAATCGCTTTACTTTCATATACGAGGATATCAATTCAGCATCCGCTCAAGTCATCCCTCATCTCATGGAAGCCATCAAAGAAACTGATGTTGAAATAAGCAATATCGTGAAGCTCTCACCTTTAGCTTCTCCTTCTTCATTGTTGGAAGAACTTGAACGGATTAATACAGAGCAATGCAGAGTGTTTCTGGTTCATGCTTCTTTGGGAACGGGTATCCGTTTGTTTCAAAATGCAAAAACCATCGGGATGATGGAAAAAGGTTATGTTTGGATTACAACCAATTTAATAACAGATCTTTTGCACACCGTGGATTCCTCTACTTTTTCCATGATGGAAGGTGTTGTGGGACTTGGTAGTTTCTTCTTGGATACTAGCTCACATTTTCATGATTTTAGCACAAAGTTCCAGACAAACTTTAAGATTCAGCATCCTGAAGAAGAGAAAACATGCCTGGGATTTTTGCAGTGCAAGCTTACGATGCTACATGCATTGTGGCTTTAGCATTGAGTGAAAGGAACCTGAGTGGGCAAAAGTTACTGGATATGGTTTCTTCCATATCTTTAGCTGGCATCAGCGGTGAAGTTAATTATACTGACGGGAAACGAGCTCCGTCACGTATGTTTCAAATTATTAATATTATAGGAAAATACTATAGAGAAGTTGGGTTCTGGTCAGAAGGACTTGGTTTTTCAGAAGTTATTGATGATAGGGCTACTTATGACACCTCTGGGGGATATTTAGGCCACATTTTTTGGCCTGGGAGGTCACTGGATGCTCCAAGAGGATGGGCTATTCCTACGAGCGTCAAGCCTTTGCGAGTTGGTGTGCCAACCCTGGCCATGTTTAAAAAGTTTGTGGAAGTGAAATATGATGAAAGGATTCAAAATTTCACTTGCACTGGATATTCAATTGAGCTTTTCAAAGAAACCGTCAAACGCTTGCCATATTATGTGCCTTATGAATTTCACCCCTTCACTGGAAAATATGATGACCTGGTGGAGCAAGTGTATCTGAAGGTATAGAGTCACCATTTAGAGATCTTATATAATATCTAAGCTCAGGCCCTGCTATGTTGTGTGGTTTTTTTTCATGTTATACTTCTTACTTGAATCTTTGCATATATTTTGGCAGAAGTTTGATGCAGTAGTTGGTGACGTTTCAGTAGTGTCAAGGCGATATCAGTATGCTGAGTTCACACATCCATACACAGAAACAGGGCTGGTGATGGTAGTACCTGTTACTCCATACCATGGACAGTGGCTATTTGTGAAGCCATTCACATTAGGAATGTGGGCTTTAACAATTGTGGTCAATATTTATACTGGCTTGGTAGTATGGCTAATTGAGCGAAAACATAGTCCTGAACTTCGAGGGTCCGCGTTTAATCAAACTGGAATTCTTCTCACTTTAGCCTTCACGAGAATGTTTTTCACAAATGGTAAGTTTTACGTGTTTCTTATAACACCATGAAGAGAATTCTTATCCTGTTATCCACATAATCATGTAACACTGCTGTAAACCCTTAGGTGACGAACTTCATAGCAATTTGACAAGAATGACGGCTGTGGCATGGCTCTTTGCTGCAATAATCATTGGTCAGTGTTACACTGCTAGTCTCACCAGCATGCTCACTGTTAGAAGGCTGATACCTAAAGTAACAGACTATGAGACCCTCAAAAATTCAAATGCAGTTGTGGGGTATGGAAGAGGAGCCCATGTCGCTAGTTATTTGGTGGATGTCTTGGGTTTCAAGCTTGACAACATAAGAAGTTTCACATCTCCAGAAGGATATGCTCATGCCCTTCGGAGCAAAGAAATATCAGCAGTTTTTCTCGAGGCTCCTTTCACTAAGTTATTTTTTGCTAAGTACTGCAGGAGCTTCACCACGGCCGGGCCTACATTTAGAGATGGAGGATTTGCATTCGTAAGTTTCTTAACTTATGGATCCATCAATCATTTGAGTTATGTGACTTACTAGTTGTACCTCTTCCTGCAGGTACTTCCAAAAGGCTCTCCAATGCTTGCTGATTTTACAAAGGCACTACTAAATGTGTCTGAAAGTGGCACTCTCCGAGAAATAGAGAAAAAAATGCTTGGTTCTGAGCAGTGCGTGGACCAGGATTCAGCCCATGATGAATACGAAAGTTTGGGTCTTAGTAGCTTTTGGTCACTTTTCGTTTTAACAGGTGGCACATCGACAATTTCTCTTGCCATTTATTTCATTATTAGCTTACGAAATCATTGCCAAATTGAATGGAGATGTTTCATCACCATTATTTCCGAGTTTAAGAAAAATTATTTGCATCGTAGGAAACAGTTGTCCAGGAAAGTTAGTGATGTGGATAGTCCTAAAAGTCCCAATGCACTTGAAATGATTTAGAGTCTAGTCATTATATACCACGACCACTCTGGATTTGACTTGTAACATGTAACCATTGTAACACCTCAAGTTCATTTATTTCTGAATTATGATGAGTTACATAGAAAGTTAGAAACTGGTGTAGATGATGTATAGAGTGTAGTTTGACATATTTGTTGAGCTGGGGTTGGATATATAAGTTTAGTATGTGCGAAGTAATTTGGATATTTAAGTTAGGCCCAAGAAATACTCACTTTTTGATTAAGATGGTGGATCTTTTCGCTTAAACTCTCAAATCAGAAGAGGAAAAAGTCTTGCAAGAATCAAGGAAAATTAAGAGCCGGTTTTGAGGTAAGCATTAAGTTTTTGCAATGCATTAGTAGAAGTTTTAAAACCCTTGAACGATAGAAGTAGAATCTTGTAAATACTTATGAAATGATGTACTAAGGTGGATGTAGATGTGGAGAAGTTTTTCTTTTGTCGAACGAAGAAACTTGTAATTATCATTTGTTGTAACATTTATGTAAGGATTAGAACTCACATGTATGTAGCAAAAGGTCGCACTTCCATCCAGTGGTATTATACCAGATACTTGACTATGTATATAAGGAATCGTTCTGTTTCAGATATAATACGTAAAACTGTATAATGTCTGGCTTTTGTGTAATTATGAAATTCAACATCTGTAGAATATTTCTTACTAAGAATTAACAATACGCATAGAATCATAGAATTCACAAGATCATAATATACATTTAGGTGCTTTCTTGTGCTACTACGAATCATGTGTCATTTTGAGCTCAGTGATCGATGTTCTGAGCGTGTCTAGCACTTTCTATATTGATTACCCCGCTAGAGGACTGTTTCATGTAAAGTTGGCCTCAACAATTATGGATCAATGATCTTACTAAGTCAAAATCAAAATATACCAACACAGGAATGAAACAAACTTCTGTAAAGTTGCTTTGTATTAAATAAAATATGTCATCATTGTAATCTGTGCAAGTGCTAAACTATTTATACAAAATGAAAGGGCATGTTGAAGGGTTGTGTCGATTAGGGAGATAACTGCCATATGGCAGTTATGTTTGTAACTGCAAAATAGTAGTTACTTTGTAACTGTCAAGTGTTGACTTTCTGTGTTTGACTAGTTGGGTTGACCGGGTCGTATTGGTAGAATGTGTCGATTGGGATTAACCCAATATTCTCCCCTTAATCACAATCGTTGCGACGTAGATCTTTAAGTCTTTTTGTAGTCGTCTCACATAACTCCATTTTGCTTCCTTTAACATTTGCTGCAACATTGATTGAATTTTAGAATCTTACGCACTCCCGCCTCTTCGCATTCTCTCATTGCTTCGCATTCTCTCGGTGTCTACACTCTGCGATTCTGCACTCTCTGTTTTAGCACTCTATGTTGTTTCAAAGACTTTTCTGCTTTTGCACTCTCTCTTGTTTTCGCAATCTCTGCTTCACCGCAATCTCTCTGCTTCGCACTCACCGTGGTATGCTAATTGTATCATTTCTCTTCAGTTATAGTCGCCATAAACAATGTTGGCTCTAAGTCTTCTTCAATAAAATTGGATTGTTCTCTGACTTGATTCTTGCGTTTATTTTGACATTCATAGGGATAATGTCCAAGTTTGTGACATCGGTAGCATGTGACTTGAGATTTGTCTCTTGTATCTTCTTCAAAAGACGCTCGTTCTTCCCTTTTAGATTGATAATTGTTCCTGTCTTGTTCTCGGCCTCGAGACTGGTTAAATCTTCCCTGACCATGTTCTCTAAAAGGTTTTCCTTGTCCTTTATGTCGTGTGAACATCAAACTATCTTGATTGTTCACTTGTTTATCCTTCTTAAACTCAATCCTTTCTTCATAGGTCTTAAGTCTTCCAATTTCTTCTTCCATAGTCATTTCACTTAGGTCGGAATATTGTTCTATAGATGCGACTATTTGCAGATACCTATCGGGTACATCATTTAGTAGTTTCCGTACTAAGGTTTCATCTTCTATGGTGTGTCCTAGACTAGCGGCTTTGTTTACGAGAGTTGTAAGTTTTGTAGTGAAGGTGTCGATTGTCTCGTCTTCCTTCATGTATAACATCTCAAAGTCGGATTTGAGTGTTTGAAGTCTTGCTTGTTGAACTCTGTCTTCGCCAATGTGTCTAGTTTTCAAAGCATTCCAAATTTTGGGTCTACAGACCTTGGAAGAAGTACTTGCAGTAGGAGAGATTGGTGGTGAAGCTCAAATTCCAACCTTTTCTCTTCTTGATTCAGTTCCTCAATGGGCATTAGATCGTTTACCATTACTTGTTCAAGCGTCACCTTCCCAGTTTGCTCAAATGAAAGCTTTCGTTGCTATTCTCGGGTCTTATGGGTGGAGTTGCTTTACTTTCATATACGAGGATATTAATTCAGCATCCGCTCAAGTCATCCCTCATCTCATGGAAGCCATCAAAGAAACTGATGTAGAAATAAGCAATATCGTAAAGCTCTCACCTTTAGCTTCTTCTTCGTCATTGTTGGAAGAACTTGAACGGATTAATACAGAGCAATGCAGAGTGTTTCTGGTTCATGCTTCTTTGGGAACGGGTATCCGACTGTTTCAAAATGCAAAAACCATCGGGATGATGGAAAAAGGTTATGTTTGGATTACAACCAATTTAATAACAGATCTTTTGCACACCGTGGATTCCTCTACTTTTCCATGATGGAAGGTGTTGTGGGACTTGGTAGTTTCTTCTTGGATACTAGCTCACATTTTCATGATTTTAGCACAAACTTCCGACAAACTTTAAGATTCAAAGATCACGAAGAAGAAAAAACATGCACAGGATTTTTGCGGTGCAAGTTTACGATGCTACATGGATTGTGGCTTTAGCATTGACTGAAAGGAACATGAGTGAGCAAAACTTACTGGATATGGTTTCTTCCATATCTTTAGCAGGCATCAGCGGTGAAGTTAATTATATTGACCGGAAACAAGCTCTGTCACGTATGTTTCAAATTATTAATATTATAGGAAAATACTATAGAGAAGTTGGGTTCTGGTCAGAAGGACTTGGTTTTTCAGAGGTTATTGATGATAGGGCTACTTATGACACCTCTTTGGGAAATTTAGGCCACATTTTTTGGCCTGGGAGGCCATTGGATGCTCCAAGAGGATGGGCTATTCCTACGAGTGTCAAGCCTTTGCGAGTTGGTGTGCCAACCATGGCCATGTTTAAACAGTTTGTGGAAGTGAAATATGATGAAAGGATTCCAAATTTCACTTACACTGGATATTCAATTGAGCTTTTCAAAGAAACCGTCAAACGCTTGCCATATTATGTGCCTTATGAATTTCACCCTTCACCGGAAAATATGATGACCGGTGGAGCAAGTGTATCTGAAGGTATAGAGTCACCATTTAGAGATCTTATATAATATCTAAGCTCGTGCCCTGCTATGTTGTGTGTGTGTGTGTGTGTTTTTTTTTTTTTTTTTTTTTTTTTTTTTCATGTTATACTCTTACTTGAATCTTTGCATATATTTTGGCGAAGTTTGATGCGATGAGTTGGTGACGTTTCGGTTGTGTCAAGGCGATATCGAAGATCTCGAGCGAGTGAGTTCACACATCCATACACGTAAATGTGGTGGTGATGGCAAGACTGCTACTCCATACCATGGACGGTGGCTATTTGTGAAACCATTCACATTAGGAATGTGGGCTTTAACAATTGTGGTCAATATTTATACCTTGGTAGTATGGCTAATTGAGCGAAAACATAGTCCCGAACTTCGAGGGTCCGCTTAATCAAACCGGAATTCTTCTCACTTTAGCCTTCACGAGAATGTTTTTCACAAATAGTAAGTTTTACGTGTTTCTTATAACACCATGAAGAGAATTCTTATCCCGTTATCAACATAATCATGTAACACTTCAGAAACCCTTAGGTGACGAACTTCATAGCAATTTGACAAGAATGACGGCCGTGGCATGGCTCTTTCTTCGCAATAATCATTGGTCGTTGTTACACTCGCTAGTCTCACTAGCATGCTCATCGTTGAAGGTCGATACCTAAAGTAATGACTATGAGACCTCAAAATTCAAATGCGGTTGTGGGGTATGGAAGAGGAGCCCATGTCGCTAGTTATTGTTGGTTTTTGGGAGTCTTAAAACACGACAAAGCAACTAAATGTGTATGAGCCGATGGGGGCACACGCGATAAACACGAGTATACGTGTTGAACGTAACTAATACTTGAATTGTAACTTACCCGTTATGCATGAGAATGACCCGATCACAAATATGACCCGTGGGCTGTTTCAGCTTATGTTGTGGGTCGTCTGGATGAAGCCTTGGGCTTGTGGAATCCTAAACCGATTGGGTAAGTGGGTTTGCATGGGTTTGGGCTTGTTGATTAGCTTGTCGACCAAGCTAGGTCTTTCTACCTTGGTTCGACTTGTACTCTATATAAACAACCCCCTACCTCTTGCATTCTCACGCATAACCTTTCAGTCTCTATACCCTAAAACCGATCATCTATTCCCTGCTATTTCTTTCTTGGTCGATTGGGAACACAAGTCGACAAGAAGGACTTTGTTTTGGTTCTAAACTTGAATTCGTAAGCTAGTGTTTAGATTGTTTGTATTGGTGGCTGTTTCTTGTCTCCTTGTCGACACATAGCAGCAAGATCAAAGGGTTTTACTGCTCCTGTTTTCCAGCTTTAGTTCTCGGACAGAAGGGTGGATATCGGACAAGGCTTGTCCGATATCGGGTAAGCTTTGCAAGCTGTTTTTCCAGCTTTTGGTTCTCGGACAGAAGTGATCTTGTTTCCCTGGCGGTTTTCTGATTCGTGGGCTATTCAAGTAACAAAGGAGTTGTTTGATTTTGTTAGTTTACGTTCTCGACTAGCTACATCGAAGGTATACGTGAATCGGGTTTGTGTGTGATACTCTTCGAGGTATCTATTGTAGATACTAAAGGTTTCTAGGGTTTCTTGTTCCGTTACTAGAGTTCAATTGCCAAGCAAAGTTAGCTTTCTTTATTCCCTTTTAATTAATTAATATTGTATTAATTATGTGTTTATTAATTACGTGTTAACATAATTGTATTAACTAGATCCATTATCCGCGCACTCGTAGAGGTTATTGGTTAACTAGATCTAAAATCCCAACAAAGGGCATCACGAGTCAACCTCGCTTTTGCGATTATGGGTTACACGTTTCGATATTAATAAACATGTTTTAAAAGGGTCATATGAAACCTAGTTTAGTTATTTTGTTTTATTTTAATTTTGACAATTACATGCAATACTTGTCAATTTTAATAAATAATAACTAGTCACAAAAAAATTAAAATTATATTGATAATTAGAATTAATTTGTTAATTAGAATTTAATTTACATGTGAATTATAATTACCTTATTAATTAAAATTAAATTGTTAATTAAGAATTACTGCTAATTAGAATTAAAAGTTAATTTGTATTTATTAATTGTTAATTAGAATTATTTTGATAATTAGAATTACATATTGATTTAAATACATATATTGCGTAATTACTTGTTAATTGAGATTGCCATGTTTTATGTGTTTTCCTACCACAAGACCCACTCAATTGCTTTTCTAAGTGATGTATGGGGCGATCTAGGTCTCTGCATCCTAGTGACGGTCTTGTGGTTCTCCGTTTGGGAAGACTCGCAAGAGGACTCGGAACAATATGTGGTTATTTATATTGATGTTTATGCTTGTATGTTTGTGATTCCTATATGTGCATTATTACTTGTTTTGACACCTAATTGTATGCAATATGGAATAATACATATCGTAACCATAACATTAATATTGGTCTTTATTTACACGCCAAAATACCATGCTCATTGTGACATGCTATTTGATTCGTGGAAAATTGTTTTTGTAAAATAAAGTGACCTAATATATGAAACACGCCAAGAATTTAAAGACTAGACGCTATGGACACTGGGATGTACGGCTCACCCACTAGAACAAACTAGAAAGTGGGTTTAAAAAGTGAGCACAGCCTCACCGAAAGGATGTCTAAGGTTATGCTTGCCACTTACACGGTCCTCCGCCTCCCGTATGCGTTCGATTGAGCTACCGTGAACCATGATGATCACTACGATGTCATTACCAAAAGTTCTTAAAATTAGTGTCACAAAGTTGTTTTGCATGCTTTTTGTACACGACTTTTACCACATTTATGTGCATACCTATTTGTTAATATTAAGTCTATGCCACCCAACTATGGACACGTGCACTTGATTGACTTCTATGGTCGGACCTAAGGGCCTTTCCAACCCATGGTAATTATTTCTCACCGGTCGAACTCGGTTATTTTACACGCTCATACTTGGTCGACTTATATCGAGTTAACTCGGTCGGACCTCGGACCCGAGGCATACGATGAGAACTAAACATGCTTTTGACATTATTACTTGATACTAATGCCTTAAATAGCCTCATAAATCTAAGAGTTGCATTATGCAATTAACGCCGTCGCCACCTCTTGTCCCATTTTTATATACATCGTCGGACCTATGGTAATTAATGGGTTGCAAGTCGATCTTAGTCTTATTAGTAATTAATTGGGTAGTTAATTCTTTTAGAATGTAATTATCAAAATACTAATTATTTGAACTTTTCAATTGTAGATGACTACTTCAATCGGAAACAGCTTCGATTCGATCGAGGAGTTTCTTTGAGAAACAAAACTCACGGACCTAATTTCATTGATTGGTATCACCAACAGATTATACTATCACCAAGATAAGGAAGCTTATCTAGAGCATCCCATACCGCAGACTGTTGCTACCCCGCCACCCCGTCCTACCCGAGGCTCTTGCAGCTCACACTGTTTGGGTTAAAGGTTTAAAGGACATAGCTGCCTTCATGCTCATGACCATGGAGTTAGAGATCCAACGAAATCTAACTCATCTTGGTGCTTATGACATGCTTCAGGAGTTGAAGTCTATGTTCTCCCAACAAGCAGAACAAGAGCTTCTACAAACTGCACGTGAATTCCACGCATGCAAGCAGGAAGAGGGTCAATCGGTTAGCTCATATGTTCTAAAGATGAAGAGCTACATTGACAGTTTGGAATGTCTTGGTCACCCAGTTACTCTCCACTATGGAATTAGTTTGATCATAATCGGTCTTTCTAAAGAGTACATCTCGTTTGTGCAGAACTTTAATATGCACAGCATGGGGAAGACTATTAATGAAATGCATGCTATGCTTAAGCAACATGAGCAGACGTTGCCAAAGAAAGATGCTGCACCTGCACTCCATTATGTGCGTGGTGGTAAGGTCGAGAAAAACCAAAAGAAAAATAAATCGTTCATGGTCGCTAAGGGGAATCGTGGGATTGGAAAAAGCAAACCCAAGTTTGGTTATGATGCTAATTCCTATAAATCCAAACCCAAGATTCATCCACCACCCAAGAAGGATAATCCAAGAAAGGACGCCACTGTCACCGGTGTGGTGAGACATGACATTGGAGAATGAATTGTCCCCAAGATCTCGCCGAGTTAATGAAAAAGAAGAAACAGTCTCTTGCGGCTAGTTCTTCGTATTTTCACTATAGAACTCTACTATTTCCTAAATCATCCTTAGTATATGACACCGCTGTGGTACTCACATCTATTATAATACTCGTGGTCTAAGGGGCGAGGGAAGTCGAGCCGTGAGCTTTAAGTATGTACGTGGGCAATGGTCAACGGGAAGTTGAAGCTATTGAAACTATCATTTATCACCCTAGTGGATTAGTTATTGTTTTAAAGATTGTCATTATGCTCCTCTATTACTAGGGGATCATTTCAGATTTCTCATTTGTATGACGATGGTTTTATTAACTATTTTGAATCGAATAATTATATTTCGCTTTCTAAGAATAACGTTGTTTATTTTATCGCTATTCCTCGTGATGGTGTTTATGAAATTGAAATGTCTTATTCAAATACAAATGAAAGTTCTATGTTTGTTGAAGCAATAAAAGAGCCAAGACTAACTTGGACTCGCTCTCTTGTGGCATGGTCGCTTGGACACATTAGCAAGAAACGATGGAGAAGTTGCAACACGATGGACTTCTCAACTCATCTGACATTAAGTCTCTTGAAAAGTGTGTTGCTTGTATGTATGGTAAGATGGCTAGAAAACCTTATTCACATCAAGTGGAAAGGGCTAAAGATTTACTTGGACTTATACACTCAGATGTATGTGGCCCATTTAGAATCACTTCAAGACAAGGAGCAAATTACTTGTGACTTTCATCGACGACTATAGTCGGTATGGTTATGTTTACTTGTCAAACATAAACATGAAGTGTTTGAAACATTCAAAGTGTTTCAAAAGGAAGTAGAAAATCAACCTGGAAGACCATAAAATCACTACGCTCGATCGTGGAGGTGAATATATAAGTCAAGAGTTTTTGGATCATCTTAAGGAGCATGGGATTATTGCCTATCGAACTCCTCCTTATACTCCACAACACAATGGTGTATCGAGAGGAGAAATCGAACCACGCTTGACATGGTGCGCCTATGATGAAACAAACTACTCTTCCAAAGTCCTTTTGGGATTATGCCCTTGAGTCTCGCTGCACGCATTCTCAATATGGTTCCAACTAAGAAGGTTGAAAAGACACCATACGGTATGGCATGGGCAAGCCCCAAGATGTCTTACTTAAAAGTCCTGGGTTGTGAGGCACTTGCTAAGCGTGATACACTTACCAAACCCGACAAACTTAAACCTAGAGCTATTAAGTGTATCTTAGTAGGATACCTTAAGGAAACTATGGATATTCTTTCTATCTTCCATCCGAGAACAAAGTTTTGTTGCTCGAAATGTTGAGTTCTTTGAGAGTAATCTTATGGATCTTAAAGCAAGTGGGAGTATGGATGATCTTGAATTACTTCAAGAAGAAGATACAAATCCTTCTTTAGACACTAGCATTCATCATGATGAGGATGATCAAGAAATTTAAGAACCTCAAAGTGATATTGTTCCCATTCGAAAGTCTAATAGGACACGCCGTGCTCCGACCGTATGTGTTTATACATTGACCGAGGAACATGAGTTAGGGGATCTTGGTGAACCCAATAACTATAAAGTCGCATTTTTGGATCTCGAATCCAAGAAATGGATTGATGCAATGAATGTGGAAATGCAATCCATGAAAGACAATGATGTCGGGTCCTAGTTGAGCTTCCTCCTAATCGCAAGACAGTTGGCATCAAGTGGCTCTTCAAGAAGAAGACCGACATGGATGGTAAGGTATACACCTTTAAAGCTCATCTCGTAGAAAGGGCTTCTCTCAAACCCACTGGATTGATTATGAAGAAACCTTTTCTCCTGTAGAGTACATTAGAGCTATAGGATTCTCATAGCCATAGCTGCATACTATGACTTTGAGATATGGCAAATGGACGCCAAACCGCCTTCCTCAATGGACATCTTTATGAAGAGGTCTATATGGAGCAACACGAGGGTTTTGTTGATCCAAAATATCCTAACCGTGTATGAAAGCTCGTTGCCCATTTATGGACTTAAGCAAGCATCGAGGCAATGGAATAAACGCTTTGATGATGAGATAAATAAATTTGGATTTTCTCAACATCAAGATGAGCCATGTATATCGTAAAGCTAGTGGGAGTTATGTCACTTTCCTAATTCGTATGTTGATGACATATTGATTATGGGAAACAATATTCCAATGTTACAAGATGTAAAATCCTATCTTGGAAGATGTTTCGCCATGAAAGATTTACGAGAAGTCTGCATATATTCTGGAATTAAGATCTATCGAGACGGATCTAAACGATTAATTAGTTTGAGTCAAAGTGCTTAGATTGAGAAAATCTTAAAAGATTTTGTATGGAGAACTCAAACGTGGCACGATCCCAATGCAAGAGAAGCCTAAATCGAGTAAGTCACAAGGTCTTTGAAACACCTACTCGTAAAGAGCGCATGCAAAGGATTCCTTATGCTTCGCTATAGGTTCTATTATGTATGTCGTGAGATGTACTCGTCCGATGTTGCGTTTGCACAGAATGTGACAAGTCGATTCCACAGTAATCCGTGAACTTCACTCGATCGGCTGTGGAAAATATTCTTAAGTATTTACTCAATACTAAGGATATGTTTCGATCTATGGAGGAAAGATGAACAAGAGCTCATGGTTTCTTGCTACACCGATGTCGGATATCCGATGATGTCGATGACTTAAAATCTCGATGGATATATATTTGTTCTTAATGGAGGTCTTTGTTGATTGAAAAGCACTAAGCAAAGTATTTTGCTACTTCATCTACTCAAGCCGAGTATATTGTTGCTGTGATGCATCAAAAGAGGTCAGATGGATTCAGAATTCATTTCGGGTTGAACATCGTTCCCACAATTGAAGAACCCATAAATATGTATTGTGATAATACTGGAGCCATTACTATAGCTAATGAAAGCGGAATCACTAAAGGTGCTAGACATTATCGCGCTAAAGTTCATTATCTTCGAGAAACCATTGAAATGAGAGATGTGAAGATGTTAAAGGTTCACACAGATGGCAATCTAGCTGATCCATTTACGAAAGCTTTGGATTTCCCTAAGCATTCTAAATTGACTAGAGAAATAGGTTTGGTACCTGCTAGTAGTCTCATGTAAACTGTGTGTTAATTAGTATTTGGATAATTTGGAGTTTTAAAACAGTTATTATTTTCTGATTAATAGAGATACGAGGTATTTGTTATTATATTCATATAATCATTATTCCATTTTGCATGTTTAATCCATGAAATGATTTATCATTCTAAATATGTCCATTGTCGGTTAACAATATGGAATATTGTTATGATAAGGCAAATGTGAGTGTTGGTTATAATTCTAACGAGAATTTGGATTGTTCCCGCCAAACTCATATGTATTCACTAGAGATGCATATTGATTCCCCAACTTTCAAACATTTACTTTTGGATCCTTGTCATAAGTAAAATATTAAAATGGTTTGTTATCTTCGTCCTTAGACTTGAGATGCAAGTAAGTTCTCATACGTGTGGATATCACTTTTGTAAGTATATGCAAACGCTATCCGAACAAGGTAGTTATAAAAGCTATATTTCGGAGTGATGTGAAGCAAGATCCACAATGCTTGTAGCCAATAAAGGATTTGTTTCTCCACTTAATATGTGCAGAAAGATACTATGGCGCTTCCGCATTTAATCGAGATAACTGTTCGCCGGACCCAAAGGGTAATGCAAGATGAT
Source organism: Chrysanthemum lavandulifolium (assembly GCA_022545495.1). Lineage (NCBI taxonomy): Eukaryota > Viridiplantae > Streptophyta > Magnoliopsida > Asterales > Asteraceae > Chrysanthemum > Chrysanthemum lavandulifolium. The sequence continues at coordinate 68,347,037 of CM040238.1, forward strand.
TCTTGATTACATTTGGTATATCCGAAAGTTAAAGTCTATAACGAGATTCTAAATGGTTAAACTATATGGAATGATTTGAGATCCATAATCCATGGTTTAACGGTATCTATAACAAAGGATGATTAAAGCAAGACATTGAATGACCATGCTACTAAGAAACTTTTACGAAACTATTCTCTCAGACACTTTTAGTTAAAAAGCGAGTGAGAGCGTTTGCTAGGCGTTTCCGTCGTTAGTTTTGTGTGCCATTCGACACACCAACTCCCAAGTGGGAGCTGTTGGTTTGTGGGAGTCTTAAAACACGACAAAGCAACTAAATGTGTATGATTCGATGGGGGCACACGTGATAAACGCGAGTATACGTGTTGAACGTAACTAATACTTGAATTGTAACTTACCCGCTATGCATGAGAATGACCCGATCACAAATATGACCCGTGGGTTGTTTCAGCTTATGTTGTGGGTCGTCTAGATGAAGCCTTGGGCTTGTGGAATCCTAAACCGATTGGGTAAGTGGGTTTGCATGGGTTTGGGCTTGTTGATTAGCTTGTCGACCAAGCTATGTCTTTCTACCTTGGTTCGACTTGTACCCTATATAAACAACCCCCTACCTCTTGCATTCTCACGCATAAACTTTTAGTCTCTAAACCCTAAAACCGATCATCTATTCCCTGATATTTCTTTCTTGGTCGATTGGCAACACAAGTCGACAAGAAGGACTTTGTTTTGGTTCTAAACTTGAATTCGTAAGCAAGTGTTTAGATTGTTTGTATTGGTGGCTGTTTCTTGTCTCCTTGTCGACACATAGCGCAAGATCAAAGGGTTTTACCGCTCCCTTTTCCGCCTTTAGTTCTCGGACGTAGGGTGGATATCGACAAGGCTTGTCCGACATCGGTAAGCTTTGCAGTCGCTTTTTCCAGCTTTTGGTTCCTGGACAGTGATCTTGTTTCCGGTGGTTTTCTAATTTGTAGGCTATTCAAGTAACAAAGGAGTTGTTTGGTTTTGTTAGTTTACGCTCGACTAGCTACATCGAACGATACGTGAATCGGGTTTTGTGTGATACTCTTCGAGGTATCTATTTTAGATACTAAAGGTTTCGTAGGGTTTCTTGTTCTTACTAGAGTTCAATTTCAAGCAAGGTTAGCCTTCTTTATTCCCTTTTAATTAATTAATATTGTATTAATTATGTGTTTATTAATTACGTGTTAACATAATTGTATTAACTAGATCCATTATCCGTCAGCGTGCATCAGAGGTTACGGTTAACTATATCTAAAATCCCAACGATTATTTGGTCTATGTCTTGGGTTTCAAGCTTGACAACATAAGAAGTTTCACATCTACGAAGGATATGCTCATGCCCTTCGGAGCGAGAAATATCGCAGCTTTTTCTCGAGGCTCCTTTCACTAAGTTATTTTTTGCTGGCATCGTAGGAGCTTCACCACGACCGGGCCTACATTTGGAGATGGAGGATTTGCATTCGTAAAATTCTTAACTTATGGATCCATCAATCATTTGAGTTATGTGACTTACTAGTCGCACCTCTTCCCGCAGTACTTCAAAAGGCTCTCCAATGCTTGCCGATTTTACAAAGGCATTACTAAATGTGTCTGAAAGTGGCACCTCCGAGAAATAGAGAAAAATTGATTGATTCCGAGAAAGGCGTGGACGAGATTCAGCCCATGATGAATACGAAAGTTTGGGTCTTAGTAGCTTTTGGTCACTTTTCGTTTTAACAAGTGGCACATTGACAATTTCTCTTGCCATTAATTGCATTATTAGCTTACGAAATCATTGTCAAATTGGATGGAGATGTTTCATCACTGTGGAAAACTAGAAGGGGGGTTGAATAGTTTTATCAATTTAAAACTTCCTTTTAAATATTTAGATCGACTTATGTCAATCTATTTGATTGTTTATGTTGGACGTTGATAGATAGATATATAAACGTAATGAAAGATAAAGAGTAAGAAGCACATCACCACGACACAAGTATTTATAGTGGTTCGCACAAGGACACCTTCCTTGCTCTACTCCACTCCCGAGTCACCTACTCGAGAGTTCGTAAACACTACACCAACTCCTTATGGCGGAGAAGCCTTCACAACGCCGCTAACCTTTTTCGGTACAAAGCTAAATACCGAGTTCTTTCACACCAAGGCGAACCACACCTAACACAACATCGCCACCCTTTATACTGGTGCTAGGCTAACCACCGAGTTCTTTCACACCTTAGGAGAACTAATCCTTCACAACGCCGCCTACCCTTTATTAGGTACTAGGCTAAGCACCTAGTTCTTTCACACCTTAGGTGAACTACACCTTCACGACACAACACCTAATCTCAAGGAGATCTACTCCTTGTTACAACACCATCAAGGATATCACCATCCTTGTATATAAACAATACATATATGTATAACGATGCACCTCATCGATTATACGACCCAGGCATTCTTCCCAAATGCTACTTGATTTGATTCTTTGGCATCCTTCACTAATGCCTTTGACACAACGCTTGGCACCCTTCACTAATGACTTCGCTTGACACCTTTAGCATCCTTCACTAATGCTTTGACACGGATGATGAGCACCTTTCACTAATGCTTTCATCTTGACACTTTCTGCATTCTTCACTAATGCCTTCAACCCAACATCTATGGAGAAAGGAAGAACTATCAACAAGATAACCTTAGTAGTCTTGATGATGACGGCATGGCAACTCATGGACTTTGAGCCCACGTCTTCAAGAGGTGGTGATCTTTCCTTTAAGAGGAACCTAGTAGATCACACAAAACAAAAGACAAACCACATAGATCACTTAGATCCGAGGTTAGAGGGTTAGAATACTTTGGGAAGTATATGTAAAAGCACACATAGAGAGGAAGAAATGGCTCTCTATTTATAGAGAAATTCTCTTCTGTTTCCCGGATCCCACGGATCCCACCACAAGGGATCCGGCTAGCACAAAGCTAGGGATCCGTGGTCCGCTCCTCTTTGCCCATGGGTAATTTTGGTTAAGGGTCATGGGTCATGGGTTATGGGTTGATCCATGGTTTTCTTTCTAGATACAATGTATCTTAAGGATACAATGAACTTGGTTAAGTGGTATATATAAAACCATGGGTTATGGGTCAAAACGATTTGTTAGTATTTACCCATTTAGTATATACTTGTATTTACCCAATTTAGCATACACTTAGTTTTACCCATTTTAGTATACTTAGTTTAAGTATATGTTTAACCCAATATGTAAACACTAGTTTGTTGTACATATGTATCTAAATCATAAAACACTTATACTTGTTTTAGTGTTTTATGTGAAAGCGTAAGTGTGTTAGAAAACTATTAACTCAAACTATTTACGTACTCTATTTGTTTCGTTAAAATGATTTTATATTTGTTATCGACAAAACATTAGAAGATCGTAAAATATAAATAAACGTTTTCATGGCTTATTTGTATTAACAATCTCCCTTTTGTTGATGACAAAACATAAAATTATTTTAAGTAAAAATCTAAAATTAAGTAAAAGTTTGAATTTGTAGTTTTACTTTCTTTCCCCTTTTGTCGAAACAAAAGTGTTAAAATAGACTAACACAATTTTTATAAGAGAGAAAAATGTAAAAATGTAAAGAGAGCAAGTGACGGAATGGTACTCGTCTTAACTCCCCCTTGACGAGTCCATCCCTTTGAAAGGGCGCCAAGGACATAACGTAAAATAAACTAATTGTGTTTGCAATTAAGTTTGCAAATGGTTCGTCTAAGTGACGAGCGTGCTCCCCTTAAATATTGCAATGTTGCAATGGGGTGTCATGAAGTGTAACCCAAAATAGGATTAAGTTTGCAAATGATTTTGTAATGTCGTTTGACACAAAGCTCCCCTAGCTTTATGGTGTCAATATCTTCATGTGTATTTTGAATAACTACAAAACAAAGGTTAGAAAACAAGAGTATAGTGCATAATTTCCGCAAAGATACTCAAGTTAGTAGAAATTTGTGCTTGCATACCACGGATCCCACGGTTCCCTTCAAGGAGGACCCGTCTAGTTATCTGGAAGGGATCCGCTATTCGTTACATTTTCTTCAAGGTGAAGAAATGTCAAGGAATACTATTTGAGGAATGAGATATATGTACAATATAACAAGCACAACACACATAATAATCATAGCATATAAGTATTCATTCAATAAAACAAGATATACACAACCAAATCTCTAAAACTAAGAGAATGAGCTAGCCAAATAGGTGCTACTAATGCTAAAGAGTTACCCAATTTGAGGTTCAACTAAAACTAAATGATGATCAAGGATGAGAAAGGTTTCCTAAATGTTCTAAGTTTGACCTTTTGAATATGATGCTCATTGTAGTTTAGGCTTGTTAACCTCTTCGAAACGTTCGAGGAGGTGATAAAACATGAAACGTTGCTCTTCACGTAGTTCATGTATCAACTTTTCAACATGTTTACAATGATAGCAATCCTTGTCATGGTTTTGGGTTTCTTGAGGTGAAAGTTCAAGTGAAGTGGGTTGAGGATCTTTAAATGAAGGAGGATTTGGTGGAGGCTCATTAAGTGGTGGCTCTACAATGTTTGAGGTAGAGGTAAAGAAGCATCAACTTCCATTTGATCGGGTGGTTGCCTTTGATGTCTTCTCATAATCCAAAATGGACTATTGGGAGGAATAATAGAGTTTGCTTTTGGATCAAGTGTTGATTCAACACTTTGATTTTGTTGCTCAATCTTTTCAAGTGAATTAGTTGGTAATGGTGAAAGATGAGATGGACAAGAAGGTAAATCTTCTAAATTGTGAGAGTGTGGAGATGATTGGGAGGTGGCTCTAGGTATTAATGAAATAAGTTGAGTTGTGGAGGGTATGTTTAGTATAATAGAATTTGGTGATGAAATCTTAGTGAGAACACTCTTCTTGGGAATTAGTTTGATTGGTTTCCTTGGTGTAGGAGAAATCCTAGCATAGGTGGACTTAACCGAAGATGATTCGGTTGAGGAAACTTCGTGTATGATTCTAGCAAGTTTCTTAGGTGGTTTTGAGTGGATGAGTAAGCACTAGGAGCTTTTCTCATGATGAGATGACTAAGGAGGATGGTTGTAATTGCGATAATTATGTTTGTGTTTGATGACTAAAGTGTTCTTGGCAATGTGGGTTATAAAGGAAGAACTTTGCAATTGCATTTAAGACTCAATCCACTAATGTTCTTGGAAATGTGATGATTGACATGCACAAGGTTGAGATTCGAGTTTCATCGATCTAGGAACTCATTTAAGATGAGATGAAGTGTTTGAGTTAGGAAGATGAGTTGAAATGATTGTTTTAGCTATGTTTGGCATAAACCGTCACCCGGATCCCACGGTTCCCTCCTTGAAGGGATCCGCTAGGCTAATCCTAGGGATCCGGCTCTCAGATTATGACAGTTTGTAATGAGGTTTCGGGAGCTAAGGCTTATCTCATTTGAATGTTTGATTCACCTAAGGGTTTAGGATGAAGGGTACTTGAATGATTAGAGGTAATAAGTGTTATAGCAAATGATTGCTTTTATGGAAGAAGGATGGGACAAGAAGACTACCAATGGATGTCCAAGGATAACACTAATGGTGTGTTTGATGCAGTGAAATAAAGCCGAGAAAAGGAAATGGCTTTAATTTCGTGTTTAGTAAGCGGAGAAATGGAAAACGGAGAAATTGGAGAAATTGGTGGGAAATGGAGAGAGTTGAGTAGTGTAATTTAAGTAGCCTCATTTCCTTTAATTTTGTGGAGAAATTGGAGAAATGGATTACTTTTTTGAATTTTTTTTTTTTTTACATTTAAAAATTATTTTTAAAAATTATTTAAAAAAAAAAGTTTAAAATTATTTTAAAAAAAATAAGTTTTTTTTTTTTTTTTTTTTTTTTTTTTATAAATAAATACATTTTAAAAATATTTTTATAAAAACAAGTTTTTTAAGTAAATACATTTTAAAAAATAAGTTTTTTTAATATTTTTTTAAAGAAAGTACATAAATTTTAATTTTTTTTTTTAAAAAGATATATTTTTTAAAATAATTTTTTTAAATATTTTTAAGAATTTTTATTTAGACAAAATATTATTTAAATAAATTTTTTTCATTTCTCGGGTCAAGTCTCTCGTTGTTACCAAACATTAGAATTGAACAAAATTTTTCTCGATTTCTATTCTCGAGATTCTATTATCTACTTCATTTCTTTTCTCTCGAATTTCTCTACCAAACGCACCCTAAGAGTTATGAGGGTGTCAAGTCATAATAAATGATCCTAGTGATCGTGTTTTAGCTGAGGTGATATTAAGAAAAATTCTTAAAAATTTCAAGAATTGAAAACTAATTTTGTCTTACCTTGAGATATAAAGACTAGAAGCAATTTCCTAAAATTATTTAGCTTGCTTTCTTAAAGTGTTTTGAGAGGTGAGAAATAGTTTGTGAGTAGTTGAAGCGGAAATATGGTGAGTTTTAGATGTGTTGATAAAATCGGACTAAGATCTTAAGTAAGCCTTTAGTGAGTCTAATCCTTTCTCATCCTTGAAGTGGACTTAGTTGGGTTCTAAAACATATGCCAAGCTAATGTGATGTTATCTAGAGCGGTTTTGATGTCTTTGAATGTCGCATTGTTGATCCGATGTCACGGATCCCACGGTTCCTTCAAGGAAGGATCCGCTAGGCTAATCCTAGGGATCCGGCATCTGCGATCGAACCAACACGTAACCTACACGTAAAATGATGTGCGATTTTGTACACTATTAAATCTATAAAACAAGCAAGTTATCATAAACATCACTTACAAGGTAAAGTAACAATATCCAAAATACCATAAACTAAAAATACTAAAGAGAAATCATTCAAACATAAAATAAATGAAACTAAGCACATTCCTATTGTCTCTTTCGTCAATTCTTCCTTTTCCTTTTGACGGCTTAGTGAGGTTGTGTTTAGGTTTGAATCATGCCTCTTATTTGTTTAAATTCATGGTCTCGTTTGGAATGGTTGGAAGTTGTTCGTGGTATTCAAGGATTTCCAATTTGATGTTGGATACGGGTCGATGTCTCCTCCTCATCTTCTTCTTCTTCTTCTCCACCGAGGAGTCCGAGAGCTTGAGTTCTCTCCATTGACCATGAACCGTTTAGAGGGTTGTTTGGTAAGAGGTACCATGACGTGATCGAGAGATAATGATCATCGTTGATAGGGGATGGTTGCAATGCACTAACATACTTACAAAGTCGTGTTAGGAGCATACCATATGGGAGTACCATGTTGAAGCTTTGAATACCCCACCATTCTCCTTACCATGTAGTAGGCAAGATTAAATGGCCTTGGTGGGTAAGACAATAGATCATTTGCACAAGACATGCGTTTGGATGATCTTTGTTTCCAACTAGGCTAATGATGTTTTCCTAAGGATTTCTTCCCATTTTCTAAACATGGGATGCATTTGAAAAGTTCCATTTTAAAAGGATCACGGTGAATGAGCTTTTTGTTACGATCGTAACGGGATTGGTCGGTCCTAATTTTAAAGATAGTATCACGAATGGTTTCGGATCGTCGAGAGGAGTGTTATAGAGGCTTGGGATCAAGTGCATGGTTTTGAGAGTTAATTGCCCAATCTTGAGAGTACATACAAATTCCCTCACAAGGAACGCCAAGAATTTGAGCAAAGGTGTTGAGAGGAAAATAAAGTTTTGTTTGTTGATGATGAAGGCTATTGAGATGCTATTTTCGTGTTTCTAATGATCCTAAAGCTTTGTAAAATTCAAAAATGAAGACCGGACAAATTTGTTCATTTATGTCAAGGAGACAATCAAAATTGATTGTCGAGAAAACTTGACGAATGTCGGTATCTTCAAGGAAACATTCCTTGACTACACGACCTTCGTGGATAAGTCGTTTTACAAGGCTTTTGAATATTTTACGGTCGGTTTTGGTCAATCCCCTTTTACGATAGTAGTGAGTAAGGTAATGGACGGTGTCATGGTGATCTTGTTGAGTGGCTTTGGGCATGGTTGTTCCTAAAAATACAAATTTTCAATTAAGATAAATTAGTTGGAATGGGTTTATGGTTTTGATTTGTATTAACAATGTTGTGAACACAAAGTGATTTTGTTAACATCCCCCTTTTCATGATTAGTTTGAAAAAACCTAATTGAGTTAATTGATTAGATATTAAGAAACCATAAACCCTAGGATGAGGATGATGAAAGTTACAACAAGTTAATGTAATTACTTACAATGGTGTTCTAGGAGGATACTTGAAAGTATGAAAGCCAATGAGGATGAATTTTGTAGCTTGGTCGCTTTTTGTTTTGTGTGAGTAGAGGGAAAACAATCGGTGGTGAATTTTTGAAAGCGATAGTCGAGTTACTGCTCCACGGTTCCCCGGATCCTTTATGTTTGGGATCCGGCTAGTACAACTAGGGGATCCGCCACCGGGACGAAAAGGAGTTATTTGACATTATTTTTGTAGTAGACTTATAAATTAGCTTATTAAAGATAGTTCGAGGTATTAGATGAAGATTGTTTTGGATGACGGCTTTTGATGAATCACATATCAAGGTTCATATGTGATGATGGCGTTAGTTTGATCTAATCGAAGGAGTATTATTCCGATGATGAAAAAGACGGAAAAGTGACGAAAGAGACTTCTAATGATGTTAGAGATAAATAAGCAAAGAAAACTTATGAAAATAAGTTGAACTCATGTAACCTATCTAATGAAAAGTAAAACATACCTCTATGCTTCTTGGTTTGGCATAATGCCAAAGATACTTCATGAGCTTTTAAAATAATCCTTTGTACTTGATGTACGTGAGTTGTGATTACCTTTAGATCCTTCCTTGAATGTTGACTTCATTATTCTTTGAATGAAGATTTTGGAGAGATTCTAGCATGAAGATTTCTTAGGAACAAAAGTTGTTAGAGTCATCTATCAATGTCCAAAAAAAAATGATTTTAAGAAAATATGACCAAAAAAATCCTTCTTTGTAGTTTTCAAACATACACGAATCGTATCAAGTCTTTAAAGTACAACATACTTTAAGAAACTTGGTAACGAAGCTCGATGCCAATTGTGGAAAACTAGAAGGGGGTTGAATAGTTTACCAATTTAAAACTTCCTTTTAAATATTTAGATCGACTTATGTCAATCTATTTGATTGTTTATGTTGGACGTTGATAGATAGATATATAAACGTGTAATGAAAGATAAAGTAAGAAGCACATCACCACGACACAAGTATTTATAGTGGTTCGCTACAAGGACACCTTCCTTGCCTACTCCACTCCCGAGTCACCTACCGAGAGTTCAGTAAACACTACACCAACTCCTTATGGCGGAGAAGCCTTCACAACGCCGCTTAACCTTTTTCCGGTACAAAGCTAAATACCGAGTTCTTTCACACCAAGGCGAACCACACCTAACACAACGTCGCCTACCCTTTATACGGTGCTAGGCTAACCACCGAGTTCTTTCACACCTTAGGAGAACTAATTCTTCACAACGTCGCCTACCCTTTATTAGGTACTAGGCTAAGCACCTAGTTCTTTCACACCTTAGGTGAACTACACCTTCACGACACAACACCTAATCTCAAGGAGATCAACTCCTTGTTACAACACCATCAAGGATATCACCATCCTTGTATATAAACAAATACATATATGTATAATGATGCACCTCATCGATTATCGACCTAGGCATTCTTCCCAAATGCTACTTGATTTGATTCTTTGGCATCCTTCACTAATGCCTTTGACACAACGCTTGGCACCCTTCACTAATGCCTTCGCCTTGACACCTTTAGCATCCTTCACTAATGCTTTGACACGGATGATGAGCACCTTTCACTAATGCTTTATCTTGACACTTTCGGCATTCTTCACTAATGCCTTCAACCCAACATCTATGGAGAAAGGAAGAACTATCAACAAGATAACCTTAGTAGTCTTGATGATGACGAAGCATGGCAACTCATGGACTTTGAGCTTGCACGTCTTCAAGAGGTGGTGATCTTTCCTTTAAGAGGAACCTAATAGATCACACAAAACAAAAGACAAACTACATAGATCACTTAGATCGGAGGTTAGAGGGTTAGAATACTTTGGGAAGTATGTAAAAGCACACATAGAGAGGAAGAAATGGCTCTCTATTTATAGAGGAAATTCTCTTGCTTCCCGGATCCCACGGATCACTACACAAGGGATCCGGCTAGCACAAATCTAGGGATCCGTGGTCCGCTCCTCTTTGCCCATGGGTATTTTTGGTTAAGGGTCATGGGTTATGGGTTGATCCATGGTTTTCTTTCTAGATACAATGTATCTTAAGGATACAATGAACTTGGTTAAGTGGTATATATAAAACCATGGGTTATGGGTCAAAACCATTTGCTAGTATTTACCCATTTAGTATATACTTGTATTTACCCAATTTAGCATACACTTAGTTTTTACCCATTTTAGTATACTTAGTTTAAGTATATGTTTAACCCAATATGTAAACACTAGTTTGTTGTACATATGTATCTAAATCATAAAAACACTTATACTTGTTTTAGTGTTTTATGTGAAAGCGTAAGCGTGTTAGAAAACTATTAACTCAAACTATTTACGTACTCTATTTGTTTCGTTAAAATGATTTTATATTTGTTATCGACAAAATATTAGAAGATCGTAAAATATAAATAAACGTTTTCATGGCTTATTTGTATTAACAATCACCATTATTTCCGAGTTTAAGAAAAATTATTTGCATCGAGGAAACAGTTGTCCGTGAAAGTTAGTGATGTGGATAGTCCTAAAAGTCCCAATGCACTTGAAATGATTTAGAGTCTAGTCATTATATACCGAACGAACACTGGATTTGACTTGTAACATGTAACCATTGTAACACCTCAAGTTCATTTATTTCTAAATTATGATGAGTTACATAGAAAGTTAGAAACCGTGTAGATGATGTATAGAGTGTAGTTTGACATATTTGTTGAGTCGGGGTTGGATATATAAGTTTAGTATGTGCTAAGTAATTTTGATATTTAAGTTAGCCTAAGAAATACTCACTTTTGGTTAAGATGGTGGATCTTTTCGCTTAAACTCTCAAATCGAAGAGGAAAAGTCTTGCAAGAATCAAGGAAAATTAAGAGCCGGTTTGAGGTAAGCATTAAGTTTTTGCAATGCATTAGTAGAAGTTTTAAAACCCTTGAATAATAGAAGTAGAATCTTGTAAATACTTATGAAATGATGTACTAAGGTGGATGTAGATGTGGAGAAGTTTTTCTTTTGTCGAACGAAGAAACTTGTAATTATCATTTGTTGTAACATTTATGTAAGGATTAGAACTCACATGTATGTAGCAAAAGGTCGCACTTTCTCTAGTGGCATTACACCGGATACTTGACTATGTATATAAGGAATCGCTACATTTCGGATATAATACATAAAAGCGTATATTGTCTCGCTTTTGTGTAATTATGAAATTCAACATCGTAGAATATTTCTTACTAAATTAACAATACGCATACGATCATAGAATTCACAAGATCATAATATACATTTAGGTGCTTTCTTGTGTCTTTGTGAATCATGTGTCATCTTGAGCTCGATGATCGATGTTCGGCGTGTCTAGCACTTTCTATATTGACTATACCCCTAGAGGACTGTTTCATGTAAAGTTACCAATCTTTGATTAATATTGGTCACTTTGAAGAGATTTTTGTGTTCTTGATTAGATTTCTTTTGCTCTCTAATGTTCATGACGCTGTAGATGGTGGAGCGACTGTTGATGTCCGTACGGTTAACTTGAATAGTACCCAAAAGCTGTGAGGACTAAGCCTATTGTTTTCATCAGGAGAAGTTTCTTTGTCCACACATTTCTCAGAGTTCAAAAAGGTGTCTTTGAGTTCTTTGAGTTTTCCACTTTCCGATAGTGCCTTGTGCGCCTCGATAGTCCGGCAAACCCCCAGGAAATGCCTGCATATGATAATATTAGTGACATGACGGGTCAGGGTTAGGTCAAACGGGTCCAGGTCGTAAATGGGTCGCCCGGTCACCTAACCCGAATTACACATTAGATTGTGTCAATGTGTTTTGCTTGTAAGTTAACTCTCAACTTATTAAATGGAATGTTGAAGTAGTGGCAAAATGTATCAGTCCCCAGTTCGGATAGCTATGTTTTGACCTTGAACATTAAAATATATCGTGACGAATTTGGAACAAGAGGACTTACAAATCCAAAACCTCCAACTTTAAATGTCTCTCCGGTTCTGATGAAACTCTTGCAGTACTGAGCTAGAAACAATTTAGTACGTAACTCCAAGAAATATAGTTGTGATTTCACCACTATTTAATGCCTCGAGATATTGATTGGTTGAGGTGTAGATAGGGGCGGAACTCTTTGGGGGTAGGGGAAGGTCTCGGCCCCCCTCCCCCTAAAAAAATTTGCGGCACCTAGTGTAAATATTATAGGTTTTAGGAGTAATTTAGTTGAGGTTACAAAAAAATCTCCGATTCACCCCCCCCAAAAAAAATCAGCACTTTCAAAATAAATGATCAAGTTCCGCCACTAGGTATAGTTGTTGATCTTTACTGACTTAAAACCTAAAACATCTTTCAGGTAGTAATTTATAAATGACCCATTGCAGTATCCCATAGTAGCATTCATGTTTCTAAGCATCTCAATGCTGGTTATTGCTGGTTCAAGCCTTTGAGCCATGAGCATGCTTGCCAAGCAAGCCGTATAACTTTGTGTAATGACTAGTGCCACAAATAGCCACACTACCACTGCCATTGTTGACAAATTACTATGCAGTTTATTACCTCGTAAAGTGAAGAGTGTCGTAAATGAAAGCCAAATGACGATCCCAATTTGGGTTATAACATACCCTCGAAGATCCTCACAATGGTCCCGTTCAATCAACCAGATTATGAAGCCATTGTAAATGGTGATTTCTGCTATAAACCACCACATGTCTGTTGTGAAAGCCTTCACGAACAACCATTCCTCGTTTGCTAGTGTTGATCTGACGGATACATGACTACATTCATTCCAAACCCGATCGGTGTATGGTCATGTGAAATCGCAAACTTGTATCTTGTTAATGCAATCATTACATCACCCGCAACTACATCAAAATCTGCGCCACAATCAAGAAAAATGAGTCTCAAATAATAAGGGTGCAAACTCGGTGTAGGATTGTGAAAAGTTCATATCTTTGAACGATTTATTGACAAGTGAAAGAAATGATGAAATGTAATATTTTGATGATTTTGATTGTTTTGATTGATGGAATTGTGTTCTTGATGATGAATTGAACTGATTTGTGAGAAAATTTTATGAATTGTGATGGTTTATGGTGGTAGCAGTGTGGTATGAGTTAGTTATGGTGGCCGGAAGTTGTTATAGTGGTGGCCAGAGTTTGTTAGTGGTGGTTATAGTTGGTTAGAGTGGATTTTGCTCTGATACCATATTGACAAGTGAAAGAAATGATGAAATGTAATATTATTCCATGAACTAAACTGATTACATCATGGGTTATTTATACATGAAAAGTCAAACTAGTAAAAGTCAACTATACTAATAAAGCGATAAACTAACTATCTAGCTTGTGATATAAAATGACATTACATTGCACTATAATATACTAAACTATTATTGAGAAGAACTTTCATCTTTGAAAGTCGAGGAACCCCATGGAAGCTTTGCACACTTTGTATTGTTGACGGTGGAGTAGAGGACTGTTTGGATCATAAGTTATCTCCACTTTATCCCCCCTCAAGTTGGCATTGTGTATGGATCATGATTCTAACTTGGACAAATTCTTGAAGTGGAGATATCTGCATAAACCTTTGGTGAGTATGTCTGCAAGCTGTGACTTGGTAGGAACAAAACATGGAGAAATTTGACCTTGTCTGATTTTGTCCCTAACAAAGTGGCAATCAATCTCAATATGTTTAGTCCTAGCATGATGAATTGGGTTGTTTGCTAGAGCAATGGTGGAGGCATTATCACACATAACCAGACTTGGGGTTGGAACATTAACTTCAAGGTCTAATAGAAGACATCTCAACCTTGAAATTTCACAAGTACTGTCTGCTAGTGCCCTGTATTCAGCTTCAGTGGAGCTTCTTGAGACAACTGTTTGTTTCTTGGATTTCAGGAGATAAGACTATGACCTAGGAACACCGTGCATAACAAATCGATCTTTCCGTGATGGCACGACTCCCAATCACTATCACAATAAGTAGTTGTTATAAGAGTTTTGTTGTGGAATGAATAAACCTTGGCACGGACAAAGTTTGATGTATTTTAGAACTCTTGTGAGGGCTTCAAAATGTGAAGATCTTGGATTGTGAAGAATTGACTTAGAGCCTATGCAAAGAAAGGAGAGATCCGGTCTTGTGATAGTGCGATACAAGATTTTGCCAACCAATGTTACGTAGGTAGAAGGATCGGAAGAAGGTATCCATCGTGTCATTAAGTTTCACTTTGGGATCTAGTGGAGTAGCAATAGGTTTGACATCCAATAGGTATGCACTTTCAAGCAACTCCAATGCATATTTTCTTTGTGACATAGCAAGACCGCTTTTGTTTCTCAAGAATTCAATGCCAAGATAATAATGTAGAGGTCCTAAGTCTTTGATACTGAAATGGAGAAAAGCATTAGTGATAAAACTGATCAATTGGTGATTATTTTGATGATTTTGATTGATGGAATTGTGTTCTTGATGATGAATTGAACTAATTTGTGAGAATTTTTTTGAATTGTGATGGTTTATGGTGGTTGCAGTGGTGGTATCAGTTAGTTATGGTGGCCGGAAGTTGTTATAGTGGTGGCCGGAGTTTGTTAGTGGTGGTTATAGTTGGTTAGAGCGGATTTTGCTCTGATACCATATTGACAAGTGAAAGAAATGATGAAATGTAATATTATTCCATGAATTGAACTGATTACTTCATGGGTTTTTATACATGAAAAGTCAAACTAGTAAAAGTCAACTATACTAATAAAATAATAAACTAACTATCTAGCTTCTGATACAAAATGACATTACATTGCACTACAATATACTAATCTATTATTGAGAAGAACTTTCATCTTTGAAGGTCAAGAACTCGTGGATGCTTTGCACACTTTGTATTATTGATCGTGGAGTAGAGGACTGTTTGGATCATTAGTTATCTCCACTTTAGTATTGTTTCTACGAGTTCATCATAAGAACCATAGAACGGAACACAATCATATGGTATGCTCACTTGTTTCATCATTTCATCAAATACGGAAACTGCAAATCCACTGGACACGGTTTTATTCTTCTTTGGATGGAATTCCACACTCATGATATACTTAAAAAGAGAGTGACAAGGAATGGCGACCTTCATCCGGTACTTTGAACTTTCGGCAAGATTCCAGTGCTGTCTATGAGCATACCATGGTTTAGAGAGCTCCAAGGTTTAGAGAGGTATGTCTAACAAATACTTGACCTTATTGCCTCTTGAGTACCTCAAGCTCTTCATTCACGGAGGATGAACCATTTTTAAGTGGTACGATATTGGCTAGAACACAATCTGTTTTCTAAATGCCTAAGATTGATGAGATATGGTTGATGCAGATGAGGAGGTCTCAAATATGAGTGTGACTCTCAGGCTACTAAGTTTGAGGATCAAAAGTTCTAAACAAGCTTTGGAAGCTGCTGAGATCTGGAAATTTAAGGTATTGTAGGGAAATGATAGTAATCTCTCTAAAGATACAAGACGATGTATATTTTTTTTGGCTGGTTCAGGTGGTGTAAGGGATTTGTGATGTGGTGTAGTGTTGCCTGTGATATTGAAGGTTATTTGTTGGTTACTTTGATGATCTCATGGTGGGACTGTTATTTGTGGTTAACTATGAAGATCATTAGGTTGGGTTTTATTAGCTACCTTTCTTATCTGTTTTACTCAGTTGAATCCTGGTTTGCTGTTATAATTTTTTGGCTGAGCAAAAGAGGTGGGTCTATTATTTAGAGGGTTGTATGGAGTGTTTGGTAGTGCAATGGGAGCAATTGATTTAGTCGGGCCAACTTTGATAGTTTGGACTATTTTTGGTCCAGTCAAGTGTAAGTTTTGGTGTTGTTTTGATATCGGGGACCGGTTCTAGTAGTAGATTATATGGGGCTAACTCAAGACTAATGGTTTTGGTGCAGCCTGGTCTTGGAAGCCGATTTCGTGATTCTGCATATGTATATCCTTCTATGGTTCTTCTTGGTTTGAAGTTGGATGCTTTGAAGTCTGTTGGCATTATGAAGTGGATTATGTCTTGTATTCTTTTATTACTTTGGTCCTACTTGGTATGGGAGTACTAAGGGGGAAGGAGTGGTCTCCCTCTCTTCCCCCATCTTTCAGTTTCTCTTTCCTCCACATCACCATTTTTTAACCCATCTTTCAAACCCATATCTAGAGGGAACAGGCATCTTTCTAACCCTTCCCATCTTTCAATTTCTCTCTCCTCCACATCACTATTTAATTTTTTTTCAATTAACTTCAATATTTCATTAAAAATAAAAATACAAAATACATTAAATACTAAAAACAAAATACAATAAATACTTAAAACAACTAGGAAATTTTAAAACAAATACAAGACACACTGAAAAACAAAACAACTACTAGCCATCTAAATTTAGAATGTATGCGTGCTCAATATGGTTGATGAGATCCATTCGTAGATCATCGTGGGTGTCCTCATCTCGGATCTCCAATAACACGTCTTCGTTAAGTGGTGAATTCACTGGAGGATATGGGATCCAATCAGGACATAAAGCAAGCCCCTATTCCTTTGAAATCATGTTGTGCAAAATAATACAAGTATACATGATTTTTCTTATTCTCAATTCTTCGGTTGGTCGTGCTGGTACTCGAAGTATACCCCATCTCTCTTTAAGCATACCGAAAGCTCGCTCCACATCCTTTATTGCGCCTTCCTATGCCGCACTAAATCGTATTCGCTTATCACCAGTTGGATAAGGAATAGTTTTCACAAACCCCCCATTTCAGGTAAATCCCATCTACAAGATAATATTCGTGCTTGTATTCGGTTCCATTTATAGTAAATGGAACAACTGGTGTGGTGCCGTTAACATGACCATTGAATAATGGAGATTGGTTCAACACGTTCATGTCGTTGTTTGAACCGGCGACACCAAAAAATGCATGCCAAAACCAGCCATATTGGGATGCCACGGCTTCAAGCATGATAGTCGGCCTAGGTGGTCAACTCTCGTGAATTGTCCACGCCAAGCCATCGGGAAATTCCTTCTGACCAATGTGTACAATCAACACTTCCTAAAATTTATATAAAATTTAAATAAACTTTAGAATATAAAATAAAATTTATATAACTTATATAATTTATACGTACCTAACATGCCGGAAAAACCATGATAGTTTGGATGATGGGCATATATCGTTGCACGTCATTCTTGGTGGGTCTACGCAAATATTCTCTCCGTATAATTGAATGACACAATCGCAAAAATTTTCAAGGCTTTCACGTGGCGTTTTGCGACATTTGTAAGTATTCGTCTAACGAGTCGGGAACACTTCCATAGGCTAATTGACGGATTGGGGATGTGCATTTTTGCAAACCCGAAAAGCTTCTTACGTTTCTTGCATCGTATCTCGTTTGAAAATACGAAAAGTTGTTTTCCATATCAACTACTATTCTATCAAAGAGTGGCCATTTCATCCGAAACCGATCCTCAAAGTAAACTTCAAACCTCGCATTCTCACAAAATAATCTCGAACAAGACGGTTATGAGATATTTCACGTTCATCTCTTTTTATAGACTTCCTTGTCGACGATGCAGTGTCAAGAACACCAGAAGGCATCACAAAGTTGGTGATGCAAGTTTTACTGACCAGGTTTTAATATTTATAATGTCTCGTTATACGTATGGTCTACTCTAATGCACTAACGGGCAGTGTACCCGGTCGTGTGTAGTGTAGTATTCGGTAAAACCGAGGTCATCCCAAGAGCTATGTGTGTTGGATTAATATTAAGTCTAAGTGTCACAGATTTTAAGATGTTTATGATATCGAATTAACTACTAAAGCAAATAAAGGCAAAGGTGTAATCAATACAGAGAGTGGTGCTAACCTAGTTATTCATCCTAGCTAGTAATGTCTACGTCTAATTACTTGAATTACTTGGTGGGGTCAAAGTCGAGAGGACAACATTTGGTCGATTCGCCTAACCTATCGCCAAAGATGCCACCTTTGGAGAAGTCGGTGTCCCTCATAAGTCCAGTTGTTCTGGTCCCTAAGCCGAGTCATTAAGTTCCGCTACATGCTAGACTTATAATAGTGAGTGCTCGGCGCTAGCATCTTAGACACTCACCCTCTAATTCTTAAGTTCATCCAAACGGTAGGTGATCGGTTGGTCAAATCGCACAAGTAGAAAGGGTCGTCGGTTGGTCATATCTTACCCTTCCGTCTCGTCTACTCACTTAGGGTCGGGTTGGTCATATATCCTAAGCAACTAGCCTCTACCGCCATTCAAAACTACCAAACAAAGGTAGCTACCAATAAACTATGCATGCATACACTTAGAAATAATTATACGGAAGTAATGTAAGCGTAAACAAAACAATTAAGGAATCATAACTAGGCCAACACCAAGAGGTGCTTAGTCAGTATTAACCATACAAATCAATTCAATGTTTAATGTTACGAAATACATGAATTGAAAATAAAGAAAAGATAAAATGCTAATGCTTATCGTAGGGAGTGATTTCTCCTCGGAGATAGCTCCGTATGCTCCTCTAGACCTGCCTTTGGCTTCTTCCCACGCTCTCTAATTGTTGTGTGTGAAATGGGATGCTTTGAAATGCTAGAAATCGTGGGGTATTTATAGGTCGGATCTTGGTTACTACAGTAACTATAAAAAGAGTTACTGCCAGAATCGCCTAATTCTTCGTAAATTGCACTAGATACATTGGTTACGGTATCCTTAGAAGGGTTACGCCGTATTCTTCAATAAAACTTGGCTACGCCGTAGTTGATGCATGAGTTACTGACAGTAATTATCGGTGGCGGAACCTCATTTGACCTAATATGGTTACGTCGTAATCTTTTGGGAGAGTTACGCGTAATCTTACGATAAGTTGGTTTTTCGAATCACACTTTAGTTATGGCGTAATGTGAGAGATGAGTTACGCCGTAACTTCTTTAAAGTGAGCATACTATGATAAATCTTTAATAATTCTCCAATTCCGAGCCTCTTTAGCTCCAATGCTCGTAATTTACCCGAAAGTGGTATATAATGGAAAACAAGAGTAAATCCATATAAATGATATAAATTACAAGCATTATCGGGAAATTGACACTTAATATTCGTGATAATTTGATGTTATCAAATATCCCCACTGAACTCTACTTGCCCTCAAGTAAACCTTATTAGAAAGATTCCTAAAAGATATCTCCATAACCTGAAAATTTAAGTTTATAAATCCCTTTATGCTAGAATAAAACAAAGCCGAACACCTCACGAAATGGGAATGAAACACTCAAATCTCTCAACTATTCTAAGTGTCAATTTCGGGTGATCACTCAATCGCATGATCATAGCATGTATGTAGGATCGTAAATATTGTGTTTGATGATTCGGGTGGCCTTGGATAATGATGAAACAAGTATGCCATTGTTTTAGAGAGAGAAAGTGTGAGGTGTTCTTGGTAGAGACTTGGTTTACAAAATGAAAGATTAGATTATGAGAAGCACCACCCTTCCAAGGATGGAAGGGTATTTATAATTACTGAACATAACGACCTCCGACGGCACGTGGATCGGTATATGATGGGTAAAACCCGTTCTTCCTCCGCGGTGTTACTCTAAAATAAACTACGCTACAAACTAACTAATAAACTACTAAATAACGTAAATAACGACAAGTCTACGAGCTAACATATGCTAGACCATAATTGGGGTGACCGGCACTTTAACATGGAATTTCCAATTCCTAACAATCTCCCCAAGGGAGGTCACCCCATGAAATACATTTTGCATCCTAGCATTCTATCTTTGTCATTAGTTCTGAGCTCGTAGACTTCAATTCTTCAATTTCGCAATCTTTGTGCTTTAGTAGCGATTCTTCAAAGTCCGCATTGATTTGTACTTTTAGTGGAGGCCTTTAACTGATCCACATCTTTGATGATCTTTGAGTTTTCATTAAGATCATCACCACAATAAATCTTTGGATCACCCTTTGTTGTGTTGCCATCATGTGAAGTTGTGACTTTCGGACCGACATGCTCACGCTTCGGATCATGACATCTTTTCATCGAGTAGCGGAAGCTTTATCGGTTCAAGATATTTGCGGAACAGAAGCATAGTATAAAAATATCCGAGCCGGTTATGAAGATAGGCACTTGTCATGATTTCTTTAAATTAAGTGTGGATCTTTGTGAGCATGCGGCTTTGGATTGACTTCTCAATTCGATCACCGCAACCGTTCAAATGTACCGCAAACAACAAGTTAGCAATAAACACACGAAAGTGTCTTTGATCACTTCGTTGAATTGAGGTACACGACCCACGGTTCCCGTTGATCGCGACAAGTCTTGCCGTGATCGGGTATAATTCGAAGAATCTCCTTGACGGTTTTCGTTGTTCTAGCCGTTCTCAAACCGGAACGTCTCAAAGAAGACCACACGGAGTGAGGAACCCAATGAATTGAGATTCAGCGATTGAAGAAAATTGATTTGAAAACAATCGCGTATTGCTTAGAAGAAAGAGTTTTGCAATACGACGAAGGTTTTATGAGAAAGATCAATTTTCAATCAAAATACCTTTGTATTTGAAAGAGAATACAAATTCGATGTGCTAGAGAAAGAAGAAATTTGCACATCGAGCGGTTTTTCCAAAAGTATTTTTCAATCGAAATACTTTTGAGTTTGAAATATGAATACACATTCGACGTGCTAGAGAAAAGAAGGTTTGCACATCGAACGGTTTTCCAAAAGTATTCATCAATTCCAATCTGGACCAAGGTTGATTCAAGAGTGAATCGCCCATTGTTTCGTCCGGTTGTGACAAGCTTGATCTTCACGAGAAGATCTCACATGTTACCCACCAAAAGCTTGTTTGAAGTTGGCTCTAGAAGGATTTCCATCTTCATCGTTAATATTTTTACATATCACTTTCGGATGTTACGCAATATCACAAAGGTAATCGTGGGACTCTTAATATACTCTTACTTTCCACATTGTGTGAAATGACAAGTCTTCATTAATTTATTGTCCTAATGAGATATTGTGGATGATCTCTTGGCTCTAGACTCAATTGTGCACATTTGGTTCCTATCTGGGAGACAAGGGAGAGGGTCTCCTTCTTCAATATCAACAATCTCTAAGAGAAAGTCGATAGATTATGTAGGTTCCCGTGAGAATGAAACAAGTCCCTTTTAAGAGAAACTTGAGTAGCTTGGGAAGTTGTAGTCAGAGGCGCCACCGGTCCGTGACGTCTTGTCTTCAATACCGGTGTTACCTTAGTAACAACCGAGCATATGTATTGAACCCGGTTTACGCCATAAGGTTGAATTATTGGAGGCTATTTATTTTCACCCTTTTCTCATTCAATTCTTTTCATTCTTCAACCCCTTGATTGCTTACCGAGACTTCATAACTAGAACCTTGTTGGGTTTATTCCGGTTCTAGCTCTATCTCATCTGTACTCTTCCCATTTCTCACTTTTCTCCTTTTTTCAATATACCTAAGGACTTCTACACTATCTAGTGGATTGTCCTGGGTAGACCCCTCCGGCTCTGGCGGAATCGTGGAATGAATACCTAACCTAACCATCCTTATAACTCCATGCATAAAGTAAATTGGTGGTCTTTTGGTATTGTTCTTTCTTTCGAAACCAATTGAAAAATCAATCAAGGTACTTGTGATATAAAATCAAAGCATTTTGTACCTTAATAGTTTTGATCATTTAGAAATGCTCCCCTCAACATGTGCATATGATCTTTAAATTGTTTAGCACATGGAGGCAAGAGTTCTTTGAAATAATTTCTTGATCACAATTTAGTAGAAAAAGCCATTTGATTTTCTTGGTAAATTCTCCCATCAAAATGTGCGAGGTTGTTTGAAATCATTTAACACATAGAGGCAGGAGTTCTTTAAAGTACTTCCACGATCACAATATGCCATAGAGAAAACCTTTAAAACTCAATCAAGGTACTTATGATAAAATATTGAAACCTTTGTACCTTGATAGTTTGTTTTTTTAGAAATGCTCCCCCTCAATATGTGCATCAATTAATGAAAACGTTTAGCACATATGGGAGAGCAGCATGCACATTGAGTCAAAACGATCACTTTTAATTAGATTTCATATTTAAATCACATTTTCTCCCCCGATCAAAAATATCAAATCCTTTGAGATTTTGGATCCCAAGTGATTTAAATAGGTTTAGAAAACATGGAGAAAATATGTCCGGTTTAAATTCATACGGTTTTAGGTTAAATGCTCCTCCTCAATCATGTGCATCATGTATTTGAAATCTTTTGGCACATGAAGGAAGGAGTGCTTTCTAAACAATCACCCTTTTAAAACCGATTTGAGATTTAAATCACGATCTCTCCCAGATCAAAAATTTTAAACCTTTTGAGATTTGTGATCCCAATTGATTTAAATCATTTAAAAGATTTGGAGGAAAGGCGTGGCAAGATTTAATTTTGAAATTGGTGATGAGGACCAATTATAGACATTAAAGATTGTTAGTGTCGTATGATAGTTTTAAGAGATCTTTAAGTAAAATAAAACAATTTCACAATCAAACAAGAACAAAAAAATTTCATTTTGAGTTTTAAAGAAAATTATACCATGACATAACATTAAATCTTTAGATCACCACTTATTATTGTATAACCGGACCTTTTATGAAGAAATATCGATTGAAAATATTTTATTTTAAATCACTCTCCCTCAATCGATGACCGTAGTCGATGTTGGGAATTATGTGAAGTATGGATTATCTTTCAAGTTTCATGAAAGGATTCTATTGAAGTGTATGGATTACTCGAAGACATAATCATCTTTGAAGTTATATAGTTATTAGTTTGTTTCAGGAGATAGTATTACATATATTCTAGAATAGTTAGGATATGCATGAGCTTTATTAGGAAGTGATTGTGTATATCTTATTTAGTTTTACGTTTCTTTGTGAACACGTTAGGGTTCCTTGTCTATAAAAGGAACACAAT
This sequence comes from Chrysanthemum lavandulifolium, assembly GCA_022545495.1. Classification (NCBI taxonomy): domain Eukaryota; kingdom Viridiplantae; phylum Streptophyta; class Magnoliopsida; order Asterales; family Asteraceae; genus Chrysanthemum; species Chrysanthemum lavandulifolium. Next base: position 68,370,289 of record CM040238.1, read on the forward strand.
AGAATGAGTTATGTACTAGACGTTTTACAAGTTATTAATATAACGATCCATAGAGGATCAAAGAATTCTTAGTTATCTGTGCTTTATACTTGTGTTTATATTCCGCTAAAGAATACAAGTTGTAGAGATTTTCTTTAGTTTGTTTGTGATTACATAAGCAATACTAACGATCTCGAAGCTCAAGATCTATCAAGATCATCAAGTTTTCAACAAGTGGTATTAGAGCCTCGTGAGAGTCTCTACGATACAAAGAACGTGAGTTTTCTAAACACCCTTACAACCAAAACAAAATCACCATGCTCGGATCGACGTTGATATCGAAATCACCAACAACCAAAACTCCACACAAATGCAACAATTAAGTCTCTCGAACAAGTAATGCTAAGTTTCCTTATCTTAAAGGGAGGAATATGATCTTTGGGCGATGAAGATGCAAACGGATCTCCAACATTGATAGGAATCTATGGGAGATAGTTAGGAAGGAAATAGCTTGAAGAGAACTACCAATGATCTTCGATGGCAATCTTATTTTGTTCCTCCAAAATCATTTGAAGAAATACTAGTGGTTAGAGTTAGAAAACCAAAGAAATCAAAATAATACACGAAAACTACAAATATACATACTAAAATGCAAAGTGTACACAAATCCTCCCGAGGCATATGCCTCCCCAGAGGCCTATGCCTCCCTTAAACTTTGCGTTAAGGGTTAAGCATACCAATATGGACCACAAGGTGTTGAAACCTTGGTCCATCGAACTAATAACTATATAACTTCACGCCAGATGGAAACAAGTTAGCTAGTCACATCTATGCTAGTCAAAGTCCAAATACATCTATAGGTTTAGGCTTTAAGAAGTATGTAGGGTTAGAAGCTAGGGATGACACATGCAAATCTACACCAAAGAGCCTAGCTAATTTTGTGAAAGAAGGTGACCTACATGCTGTATGTGGTTCTATTAGAGGTATACCTATGCACATTGACCTTTCCTCTTCTTGTTGACTTTGATGGATCACATCATCTGATGGCAAAAGTCAAAAGACTTGCGGACACGATACTTCTTCTAATGACTTTGTCTCTTATGTTATGATGACAAGTCCTCCGACCAGGGTCTATAGAGTGTGATTCAAATGACAAGTCCGATCTTCCCAGTCTTCACCCTGCTGCACCGAGACTACCAATAAGCATGTCGAGTTCTTTGCCAAGGAATCCACTTCCAAGACGATTGCCTCTAAAGACTTGCTTTTTAATTCTTTGCATAATAATTACATTATAAACAATTTTTTCATGGTTTTGGTTTGAATACTTACGCTTGTAATAGAAAATCTTTTGGTTTGAATAAATCTTCTAAGCAGAAGACATGTTTTGTGTGTGGAAGTAAATTTCATTTAATTAAGGATTGTGATTATCATGAGCAAAGGATGGGTAGGTGTGATGATTCTAGGAAATCTAGACCAATGTGGAATAATGTTAATAATATACCACCTTATGTTCCACAAGCAACTTATACCAATTCTCCTTCTTATTGGAGAAGTTCGGTTGCTAGACCATTTGTTCAACCCACAAGTTCATATTTTAATAATGGTTATTGGCCCGGATATGTTGACTCTATGAATCTTTGGGAAAGGGTATTGGGATCTTTATCAAGTCCTCGGCGAGTTGTTCTTGGAAAACAAAGGGACCCAAATTTCAATGGAAACCAAGAACAATAGTGGATCTTATACATCCGCATGGCATCACCATATGATCCACAAGGCGGGTTCAAGTCGGCTATGACTTGAGCCTCGAGAGTGTTCTAATATTTTGTATATATTTATGTTGTTGTTGTAGGATCATCCTCTTAAGCATAAAGATGTTGGCATTGTTGATAGTGGTTGCTCAAGAAGTATGTCGGAAGCAGAGATATGATGCACAACTTTGTACCCATTCAAGGAGGAGGCAATGTGACCTTTGGAGGAAGTGATGGAAGAATTACTAGGAAAGGGACCATCAAAACACCTCAACTGGATTTTGAGAATGTATACTATGTCAAGGAACTCCAACACTTCAATTTGTTCTCGGCCTCACAAATCTGTGACACCAAGAACAAAGTACTCTTCACAGAGGATGAATGTCTTGTGCTATCTAAAGACTTCAAACTTCGGAAGAAACTTCAATTCACCGAAAGTTCCTCAAATCACAATCTTTATACATTCAACTTAAGCGATGTTAAACCGTAGGTGACTTAAATTGTTTGGTGGCTAAAGCATCCTTGGATGAGTCTACCAAATGGCATAGGAGGATGGCCTATGTCAACTTCAAGACCATAAACAAGCTCTCTAAAGCGGGTCTTGTTGAAGGTCTTCCTTCCAAAGTCTTCACAAATGATCATAACTGTGTTGCTCGCAACAAAGGAAAGCAACATGAGCCTCATACAAAGTCATTATGCATGAGCATTATCTCCGAACCTCTTGGTGCTTCATATGGATCTTTTTGGTCCATGATGAGTGTCTAAATACTCATCATTTTTATTCCATCTGCCTTGCAAAGCAAATAAAAACACTTTGAAAAGTCTCAAAAGATGAAAAAATATTTAGGCTGTATTTTATGCATAAATTGTCAAATCTAGTCCCCGGTTTTTCAAAACATGTAATTTTTCATAAAAGGCCCTCGGGAATTTTCAAGTTGTCAAAATTAGCCTTATAAAATTCAATTTTGCAAAATGGCAACTTGAGTCCTTGGAATTTTAAAAGATTGACTGAAATTACCCGGGACATTTTAATTTGAAAATTATTATTTTTGGTCCTTGGGAAAATTAAACTTGTCATAATTGGTCCCTATGATGAATATTGAAAATTATAGTTTCGGTCCCTTGGTTTTGTGGAATTGCGCTATGGTCCTTGTGATTAAATTACCAAACCCTCTTCCACTTAACCCCTTCCCCTTGACCCTTGAACCACCTTCCAATTGACCTCCCTACCATTTGACCCATCACCCACGACCCTTTTTCCCTCCTCCTTCTTCCTGCTTTCTCTAAAAACCAAAAAAAACCCATCACTCTTTTACCCTCTTTTCCCCATTCCCAGGACACTCAACCTCAAATACCAACCTTTTATCCAGTCCACCCCAAATCCCAAACCCACTATCCTATTCCCTCCTTCTCCCAAGGTATGCCACTGTGGCAATCCAAGCACATAAGTCCCCATGGATGGCTTAGATGAGCTCCAAATTGTACCTACTTGTTGGACGGTTGGGATTAAGCTGAGGAAAGCACAAGTAGAGATTCTGAAGCTGATTTCACTCACAAAACAAGCACAAGTGAAGACTGGAAGATGAAGACCCTATCTTAGTTTAGTATAAATAGTGTATTGTAGCCAAAGTTATAAGGCACCCCTTCTTCTTAGTTTAAAAAAATCAGTTTTTATGTTTTTCAAAGTCTATTGTAATGTTTTTTTTTTTAATTAAAGCAATTCCTTTTTTCAGTTAAAGCTCTTGTTTCAGAGTGCTCAGTAGTTAAATTTAGAATTCTAAATCAGTACTTATTAAGCTTCAAATCAGTTTCGACCAAAGTATGCAGTAGTCTAGTTTCGAAACAGTCTTGAGGGGGTGTTTGGTTTTGGCTCTCATTTGGGTCAAAACATATTTTCACCCACTTTGACTTTGTAAGTCAAAGTGGTTTTAAGGTTTTAAAGTAGTTTTAAAAGAAGTAAAATGGGTTAAACGAGTTTTAGTTGGAAAGGCAAAAGAAAAAAAAAGGTTTTTACACCAACTGTTGCAACAGCAGCCTCCACTGCTGTTTGCAAGGTTGTTGTAGCTTATTTTTTTGATCAAAAACTTATTCAAAATAGTTTTTCTTATATCTCCACATACCCATCTTTATATTTCCTTAGTTTATTTGCACTAGGTATTACTTTAGCTTAGTTAGTTTTGCTCTCCAAAATCTGCATTTAGCCATATCAGTTTACGTGACATGCAACCAAATTGTCCAAATCCCCTCATATTTTTAGATTTTTAATTTGCTCATTACTTAACCTTAGATTCTAAAATTTGGTAGGCATCTTATTCGGTTGGTTATCTAGCTTATAGTATTTTTTATAATTTTTTGTAACTGCTTATTAGTGCTTAATTTTAGGCCCCAAGTAGCCCCCTTAGGACTGAATTGCTGCAGCCTTGCAGCCCATTTCCAGCCTAAGATCCTGTAGTTTTTAGCTTATTACAGATTCCATTCAGCTTATTTAGGACCTTAGGAGCTTATTTAAATAGAGTAGATTAGGATTCCTTAGTATTTAGCTTGTTTAAGTGCTTATTAATAGCTTGTTATAACTTATTTGCTCCCTTTTAACACTTGTCCCATTTAGTTTAGCTTATCCCAAAACGCTTATTTTCCCTTTAGTATAGCTTTATTCCGTTAACCTTAGCTTATTTTAGTTATTACATATGCATGCTAGCTTATTTGATTAAACTCGCTTATTTGTTACTTATTTGTGCTATAAATTAATCATCAAGGGTGTTTGTTTGTAACTGTCCATAACTGTAGGCAATAAACAGTCATAACTGCTTATTCAGTTGGTTTGGTCCAAAAAGTTTTTACAAAAAAGTCTCACTTTCATCTTATTTATAAGTTGTAAAAAGGAAAAATTCGAAAAAAAAATGTTTACAAAAAATGCTCTAGCTGGGATTTGATCTCTGGCCACCCAGCTCACCACAAACACACGCTACCAACTGCCCTAGGGTCTTTTACTGGTAGAAGCTTGCACCCTTAGTTATTTAAATACAATTTCAGGTTTTACATTAGTAGCTTATTTCACTTTTTAACCGCTTATTTACAAAAGCAAAGACCATCTTTTAGATTTTTCTTAGAATCATTTATCTTCAAAGTAATTTTAGTGAATTTTTCGTAATTTTCTAAAATAGTTTAGAATTTTTTATAATTAAATTAGATTAAAATAGATTTTAATTCATAATAAATAATTTAAAAGTCGAAAAAATACCCGGCTTTTTTCTAAAATTATTTTTAGTAGTTTAGAACGTAGGAAAATTACTTTTGCACCCGTAGGACATAAATTGCATTATTTTCACTTTTGAAGCTCGGGATTAGCCCGGGTTTTCGCGTTTTTGCATTGTAGCACCCTAGGACTTAATTTAGCTTCGTTTTATTGTTTCATATGCTTATTAATAGTTAATTTATCATTTAATTTGTTCCCCCTAGCCTTAATTACTTTCCCGTTAATTAATTTGTAGAAACGTAACTCAAATCCAAAAATCATTAAACCAATTCAAGTTCAAATCACGAAACTCAACGAATCCTTCCATTCACACCTCGTTGGGACACGACCCGGGAAATCACTTTTCCGGTGTCACTTTTATCACACCCGTGAGATTTGGCAATTTAACCGTTTTCCTAAAAGGTTGATTTGACGGGTTTCACGGTTAATTTGATATATTGATATTGTGTTTGTTTTTCACCACTCACTTTACACGAATCAGTCCAACTCAAGTTAGAAGCATTGATCAAAAGTATTTTTGTCTGGTTATCACTGATGGTTACATCAAATTTTGTTGGGTATTCTTTCTAAGGACCAAAGATGAAACATCTCCATTGTTGAAAGACTTCATTACCCTTATTGAAAATCAGTTGAACAAAAAGGTTATAGGAATTGATTGTGATAATGGGACGAGTTCAAGAATGCTATACTTATAGAACTCAGAGGTCAAAAGGGATAAAAAGGGACTACAAGATGCTCAAGAACCCCACAACAAAATGGGGTGGTGAGAAAGAAAAAATAGGAACTTAATAGAAGTGCAAGATCAATCTTTGTGGACTCTAAGCTACCCACTATGTTTTGGATGAAGGCGGTTGGCACGACTTGTTATGTCTTGAATAGAGTGTCCATTACTAGACCACACTTCAAAACACCATATGAAATTCTCTATGGGAAAGTTCACGCTATTCATTACCTTAAACCTTTTGGTGTCAAGTAACCATTACGAATACAAGTGATCCATTGGGCAAATTTGATGAGAAAGGCGATGATGGTTATATTGTGGGATATTACGCTCATAGTAAGGCTTTGTGGTTTACAATTTATCGCAAAGAATGTTGGGAATTATGCAGTAGGATGTCTTGTCACATCTTGCCAAGGATTCTGCTGAAGTAAGCGAAGTCTGTCGAAGAAGAGATTCTCTTGAAGTGTAAAAGTAGTGCCGTGTTCTTCTTTGAAGGTGGAAGCGACTAGGATCGACATGCGCTTTATTATTTAAATGCTAACCCATCATTATTCTTGTACCGCCCGAGGTTAGCATGGGTATTATTGTACCGCTCAATATTATCTAGTGTTTTAGTCATTAAATGCATACTTGCATGTTTAGTCGATTGAGTTTAGGGTTCCTTGTCTATAAAAGGAACACGATAGTTTGTAATAGATAAGGCATCCGAAACATAGAGTTTCGATTAATAAAAGATCCATAGAGGATCTAAGTGTTCTTAGTTATAACAACTTGTATTTACTTTCCGCTATAAAATACGGGTTGTAGAGATTTTCTATTAGTTTGCTTATGATTACATAGGCAACACTAAAGATCCACGAGTGCTCAAGATGCATCAAGGTGCATGCGTGTGCAACGAGAACAACAAGTGGTATCGAGCCTCGGGAGAGTCTCTACGATCTTGAGAACCTTATTTCACTCACCCCATACAACCAAAACATATTCACCATGCACGAGGCGATGATGAATCGAAGTCACCAATAACAACATCAAAACACCACCTCTATGCAAGAACTAAGTCTCTCCAACGAGAATGGCAAGTTTCCTTATCGAAAAAGGAAGAGTATGATCATGGACCATGAAGATGCTGAGCTGGATCTCCAATATTGATTGGAATATGTGGGAGATTGTGAAGAATGGAAGCAGTTTGAAGAAGACTATCCCGGATCTTGATGGTAAGTTTACCATTGCTCCTCCCAAAAGCTCTTTGAAGAGATTCTAGGCGTGCAAAGAGAGCACAAAGTAAGAACCATCCTTCTTTAATCTATTCACGAAGATCACTTAGGTGATTTTCACCACATGGTTGATGCAAAGGACATCCGGATGGCTCTTAAAGCAAGGTTCGGTGGCAATGAAGAGTCCAGGAGAATGAGGAAGTCCATCTTGAGACAACACTTCCAAGAGTTCAATATCTCGAAGAAGAAGGTATCCACAAGGGATATGCGGGTTTCACAAGATTACGAGTCGGCTAAACCCGGTGAATGCAAAGCGACAATGATGATTGCAACTCAAAGTTCCTTCGATCTTTGCCTCCATCATGGCTACATGTCAAGATAGCTCTTAAGGCTAAAGGTGGGTTGGACATGCTCACTTTTGATGAGTTATACAACAAACTCGATCTCTTGAACACGATGTCGATCTCCCTACCGTGCATCCTCTTACGGTCATACAACCTTTGTTGGGACATCTCACTCCAATATGATGATGCATGCTTCAAGTCCATCTTACTTACCATCATCATCTTATCGTCCACTCCATCACATCCTCAAGCTAAAGCTGGCGGTATATTGGAGGATGTTCTTAATTCATTTGTTCTTGATTATGATACTCAATGACATCTTGTATATGAAGATTTTGACCGGTGGACCCACTTGAGATGGAGGAGATGGTGAAATGGTAGGTGGCCATGCTTTCAGAGACATCAAAAGGTTTGAAGAGAAGGCAAGAAGAAAGTTTGGCTTCAAGGAAAGGATCCATTTCGTTTGGCAGGAGAAAGGTCAAGTGTTTCTCTTGTCACCGGATGGGTCATTTCTCGAGGAATGCAAAGACAGGAAGAGTGGAGAGGAGCAAGCTACATTTCCTATCGCGAGAATCGGAAGGGAGCTAGCACTTGACTCTAGTCACCATGGATGAGCAGGTCAACTGGGTGCACATGATCCTGTGAATGAGGAAGGCTGGCGATATAGAAGCTTGGATTCTTGGCCGATGTACATCGAAGATAGGCATGATCGGTTTGCCTTGATGGGACTTTCTCGGTACACAAGCTGTATATTTGGTTGTAGTGATAGATACAATGAACTTAAAGAAGCTTGTGATACTATGAAACCTAGATACAATGAATGCTATGTTGATAATGAAGCTTATAAACTTTCGTTAAAAACATTAGAAAGACAAAGGTTTGGTTTCAAAAGAATCGATAGCTTATGAAGAAAAGATTAAGGTGCTTCAATTTGATCTAGATATTGCAAACATTAACTTTAAACGATCGAAAAGGAAAAAGGCGATGCTATTCTCGAGAACCTAGAGCTTAAAGAGAAACTTATTGAGGAAATAGCTAGACATAAACAATGGTTAATATCGGTGACAATCTAGCTAGAGCACTATATAGTAGTCAATCGGTGACCTCGGGGAATAGGTTTAGGTTTTCAAAATATGTAGGATTGGAAGCTAGGCAAGATGGGCGTAAATCTACACCGCAGCTTAGAACATTTTAAAAGGAAGGTGATTTACATGCTATCCTGGACCTATTAGAGGTGAATTTATGCCCACCGAACTGCTCATCATTACTATTGACTTTGATGGATCACACCATCTGTATGGCAAAAGTCAAAGACTTTCCGGACAACGATGCTTCATCTTATGACTTTGTCTCTTTCTCCGGTGACAATTCATCGGATCAAGGGTCTAATTCGACTTTGATCCAAGTGATAAGTCGACCTTCCCAAGCCCTCACCGAGCCTACACCCAACACGCACCTAAGTCTATCTAAAAGCCTTCTAGGATAGTCACGAGGAATCTACTTCCAAACTGTTTCCCCGAAGACTTGTCCTTTAAATCTTTGCAAAATTTGTCTCATTAAAAACAATTCCTTTAATGTTTCGGTTTAAGTTCTTCTACATGTAATAGAACATACGCTTTGTTGAATAAATCTTCAAAAGGAAGACATGTTTTGTTTGTGGTAGTAAACTTCATTTAATTAAGGATTGTGATTTCTATGAGCAAAGATTGGGTGTATGTCTTTTCAAGAGAAACCTAGACCGATGTGGACCAATGTTAAAATATTCCTCCTTATGTCCCACAAGCTAATTATTACGACTCTCCTTGGAGGAGATCGGTGATGGACCTTATGTGCAACCTATTAGCCCATATTTTAAACATGGTTATTGGCACGCATATGTTGACTCTATAAATAATGGGAAAGGTGTTGGGGTCATCTTTGTCAAGTCCTCAACAGTTGTTCTTGGAATAAAAAGGGACCTAAATTTCAATGGAAACCCAAGAACAATGGTGGATCTTTCTCATCGCTAGACATAAATCTTATGATCCACAAGGCAAGTTCAAGTCAAGAATGACTTGAGCCTCCTCCATATACTAACATTCTTTTGTATATATGTTTGTTTCAGAGGATCATCCTCTTAAGCATAAATATTTTGGTATTGTTGATAGTGGTTGTTCAAGAAGCATGTGCGGTAATAGAGATATGATGCACAATTTTGTTCCTATTGAAGAAGGAGGCAATGTTACTTTTGGTGGAAGTGATGGTAGAATTATGGAAAGGCACCATCAAGACACCCCTCTCGAACTTTGAGAATGTGTACTATGTTAGGAACTTGAACTTCAACTTGTTCTCGGTCTCACAAATTTGTGACACCAAGAACAAGGTACTTTTCTCGAAAATGAATGTCTTGTACTTTCTAAAGAGTTCAAGCTTCGGAAGATACTTCAATTCTCGAGAGTTCCTCGAACTCACAATCTATACACATTCAACCTCAATGAAGTTCATCCACGAAGGTGACCTCACTTGTTTCTTGGCTAAAGCATCATTGGATGAGTCGAACAAATGGCATAGGAGAATGGCTCATGTGAATTTCAAGACCATAAACATACTCTAAAAGGGGTCTTGTTGAAGGTCTACCTCCAAAGTTTTCTCCAATGATCATAATTGTGTTGCATGCAACAAAGGGAAGCAACACGAGCCTCCTACAAAGTGTCACTTGGTGAGCATTATCTCCGAGCCTCTTGGTTTGTTACATATGGATCTATTTGGTCCAACTCAAGTCGAAGCATTGATCACAAGTACTTTTGTTTGGTTGTCACCGATGGATTTAGCACTTTTGTCGGGTGTTCTTTCTAAGGACTAAAGATGAAACAACTCCGGTCTTGAAAGACTTCATCACCCTCATTGAAAATCAGTTGAACAAGAAGGTTAAGGAATTGGTGTGATAATGGGACGAGTTCAAGAATGCTATTATTATAGAACTCAGAGGTCTAAAGGGATAAAAAGGGACTATAGCAATCCAAGAACCCCGCAACAAAATGGGGTAGCTGAAAGAAAGAATAGGACCTTGATAGAGGCTGCAAGATCAATGCTTGCGGACTCTAAATTGCCCACTATGTTGGATCGGAATTTGTTGGCACGACTTGCTATGTATATAACAGGTCTCCATTACTAGACCTCACCTCAAACCCCATATGAAATTCTCTTTGGGAAGGTTCAGGTCATTCATTACCTCAAACCTTTTGGTTGTCGGTGACCATTCTAAACACCGGTGATCCGTTGGGAAGTTTGATGAAAGCGGATGATGGTTATCTTGTGGGCTATTCAAAGAAATAGCAAGGCTTCTGAGTGTACAACTTATCCGCCAAGAAGATAGAGGAGACTTTGAACACGAGATACGGAAGATAAACCCAATGTTCAAGGACGTGGTCATGTGTGGTCTTTTGATCTTGACTACCTAGCGATTATCCGGGGTATACTAGACATATGGCTAACCAAAGTGCAGGCTCTCAAGAATCTCCCACTAACAATGCGGTACCTTGGATGTCGACTGGAAGTGATTTTGAAGATGATGAACAACCCATAATTGTGCCTTCTTTCTCCCCAACAATGTTGCGGTAACTCTTCTAGAGATACTTCACTGAGTGTGAAGATGAATCACACTATCTCGAGGACCTTGCTAGTCTTCGGACTCAAGAGTTTCTGACTAAGCTTGAAGTCGAGAAGGTGAATGGGGAGCTTGAAAATGAGGTCGTTAGTGGAAACCATGTTTCACTGACACCGATGCGATCTCCCATCGTCATCAACTCTGCTGAAAGCTCGATCTGCTTCTACTCCTATTCCTACTAGGTGTCCTGAGACTTTGGTGAACCATATACTCGCTTTCCAAGACCTTGGATCTTGGAAATCATCAACCCAAGTCCGGCATTTTCACCTCACCCTCGTATGACACAACTTTTGTACCAACTGTGACTAATCTTGAACCTACCATTGAAGTCAACCCCATGCTACCAAAAGAATCAACATAACTCACCCTCAATCCAATATTATTGGTGACATTCTAGCTCTGTCCGAACTCGAAGGGCTATCTCTAGTCCTAAATTTGGAATGAGTTGCTTTTCTCTTATGTCTCAAATCGGCAAAGAGACAATCACACGAGACTTCAAGCATTGTCATTTGTGTGTTTTCTTTCTCAAGTAGAACCAACAAAGTGTCTCTCAAGCTCTTGAAGACTCAAGTTGGATTGAGGCAATGCAAGGCTAAATGCAACAGTTTCAAAACCAACAAGTTTGGATCTTGGTACCTTTACCGATGGAAAATATGCTATTGGAACTAAATGGATTACGAAGAACAAAAGAGATGCAAGGGTGTGGTTATTAAAAACAAAGCAAGATTAGTAGCTCAAGGTTACGAGATAAGAGGAGGATTGATTATGATGAAGTGTTTGCACTGTTGCTAGAGTAGAGGCTATTCGAATTTTCTTGGCCTATGCATCCTACATGGGCTTCATGTTTGTATCGATGGATGTTAAAGGTGCTTTTCTGTATGGTGAGATAGAAGAGAAGTTTATGTCACACAACCCAAAGGATTTGAAGACCCGATCATCCTAATCATGTTTACAAAGTCGTTAAAGCTCTCTATGGACTTCATCGGGCACCAAGGGCATGGTATGCTAGGCTTTCATCATTTCGCTAAAGCATGGCTCGAGAAGAGGTGCCATTGATAAGACTCTTTTACGAAGAAGAACTTGATGACATCATACTTGTGCAAGTGTATGTGGATGACATCATTTTCGGATCCACTAAAGAAGCTTGGTGTAGGGAATTTGAGGATCGATGAAGGAGAATTTCGGATGAGTGCTATGGGGAACTTACTTTCTTTTGGGTCTCCAAGTTCAGTGAGAACAAGATGGGATATTTATCGGTCGGGATAAATATGTGGGACATGTTGAAGAAATTCGGTATGGAAAGTGTCGGGATCGCCACAACACCTTATGAAGCTCCAAAACAAAAGCCAACAATGATCCAGATCTACTGTGAATTTTCATTTATACGGATCAATGATTGGTTCATTAATGTATCTAATGACTTCAAGGCCCGATATTACCTTTCTTTGTGAGTGTTTGCTCTCGACATCAAGTCACTCCTCTTACTTCCCATCTCAATGCGATCAAGAAGATCTTTAAGTACCTCAAAGGCCAACCTCATTTAGGCCTTTGGTACCCAAAAGAGTCTCCTTTTAAGTTGGAAGCATATAGTGGCGGTGATTATCTTGGTGCAAATCGGATAGGAGATCCACAACTGGAGGTCAATTCCTTGGAACGAGGCGATTTCTTGGCGGGCAAGAAACAAACGATTGTGGCTACCTCAACTCTTCAAGCGAGTATGTTCTTCTTGCAAGCTAGCGTGGACGGTGCTTTGGATTCAAAACCAATTCTTGGATTATGGGTATAACTTCATGAACACAACTCTTTTATTGATAATCGAGTACCATATGCATTGTCAAAAATCCGCTTTTTCACAAAGAGAACCAAACATATTGAAATCGACACCACTTTATAAGAGATGCATATGAAAACATTTGATTAATGTGGCTAAAATTCATACGAGATAATAATGTGGCAAATCATAACAAAGCTTTTGATGGACCAAGGTTTCAACACCTTGTGGTCGTATTGGAATGCTTAACCCTTAACTACAAAGTTTAAGGGGAGGCATAGGCCTCGGGGAGGCATATGCCTCGTGGGAGGATTTTATTTTGTTTTCTTTGTTTGTTTGTTAGATTCTTAAAAAAAAAAAAAAAAAACTAACTTTCTCTTGCGGGTTTGTTATGTTTTGTTGATGGTCTTTAACTCACCGATATACCTTGTGTATATCAAAGAGTTAGCTAGTCCAAAGGGTACAGCTTTGGTAAAGACACATCAAATCATTGATAGTCGTAATGGTTTGCTCAAAATCATAGGGTCTGCAACCACCCATGCTTAATTGTTGAGAGTTGTATGGTCATCAATTCACCATGGTCTATTCCTGTTAGAATCCAAGAATTGGCTAGCCCACAAGTACATGGCTTGTGGTAAAGGCAACTGAATCCATATTTGGTTATCAATTCACCAATTCTAAGAATTGACTAGTCCTGAGCAAACGCCTACGGTAAAGACACATCAAATCCGTTTATATAGTTGCCGATTGCTCATAAATCGAGATGGTTATCAATGTACCATAGTTTTCGGACTTAAACATTTGGCTACTCCAGTAGTGATGGCTATTGGTAAAGAGACATCAAATCCATTATTTTCAATGATTCACCTCTCTCGGATGTTAACACACCGGATGTGATGAGAATAGTATGCAACTAATAAGTTTTGATGTACAATATGTCATGAGTTCTTCGCAAAGACACAGGCGTTTCAAAGTTTGCTCATCATAGAGATGAGATTATTATTGGTTCTTTGCTATCGATGTTTGAGAACAATCCTCTAGTACCGTAGTCTCTAAGATCTATCAGGTAGGAAGCGGAACTTAACCAAGTCAAATTCCGGTTTAGGGAGGATTGTTGGGAATTATGCGAAGTAGGATGTCTTCATCAATCTTCGCCAAGGATTCTCTGAAGTAGAAGCGAGAATCATGAAGAAGAGATTCTCTTGAATTGTAAAAGCGTGCCATATTCTTCTTTGAAGGGTGGAAGTCGACTAGGATCGCGATGCGCTTTATTATTTAAATGCTAACCCATCATTATTCTTGTACTGCCCGAGGTTAGCATGGGTATTATTGTACTGGTCAATATTATCTAGTGTTTTAGTCATTAAATGCATACTTGCATGTTTAGTCGATTGAGTTTAGGGTTCCTTGTCTATAAAAGGAACCTGATAGTTTGTAATAGATAAGGCATCTGAAACATAGAGTTTCAGTTAATAAAAAGATCCATAGAGGATCTAAGTGTTCTTAGTTATAACAACTTGTATTTACTTTCCGCTATAAAATACGGGTTGTAGAGATTTTCTATTAGTTTGCTTATGATTACATAGGCAACACTAAAGATCCACGAGTGCTCAAGATCTGTCAAGGTCTGTCTGTGTGCAACGAGAACAACAAAGAAGATTGAGGAGACTTTGAACACGAGATTTCTAGAAGACAAGCCTAATGTTCAAGGACGTGGTCATGTTTGGTCTTTTGATCTTGATTACTTAAGCGATTATTTAGGTTACTCTATACATATGGCTAACCAAAATACTGTGTATTCAAGAGTCTCCAACTAACAAAGGTCACGGTACTATGGATGCCGATTCGGCGGTGAGTTTGAAGATGATGAACAACCAATTGTCGTGCCTTCTTTCTCCCTAACAATTTTGTGGTGACACTTCTACCGATATTCTCGATGAGGTGAAGATGACTCACACTATCCGAGGACCTTGCTAGACTGAAGAAACAAGAGTATGCGGCTAATCTAGATCTTGAGAGGAATGCTAATGAGAGTGCAAGTGAAGCAATCGGTGGAAACAACAATTACTGAAAGTGATCCTGCTTTCTCCTAACATCACCAATCTGCTTTGAAAGACATGCTGTTTTACTCCTATTTCTACTAGAGTGTCTCATGAGACTTTGAGAGCCTTATACACATTTTCCAACACCTTCGGATCTTGGTCATCATTAACCTAAAGTGGCATCTTCACCTCACCTTCCTATGACACCGATTTTGAACCCATCGTGACTAATCTTGATACCTCCATTGATGTCAACACCATTTGCTACTAAAAGGATCAACAATACTCATCCACAATCCAATATTATTGGTGATCCTAATGCACTGTTAGAACTAGGGTTTTGTGACCGTTCTAAATATGGTCAAGTGGCTTTATCTCTTATGTCTCAAATCAAGAAAGAGACAATCACACGAGACTATGAACATTGTCTGCTTGCTTGTTTTCTCTCACAGTGGAACCAACCGGTGTTACTCGGGCTCTTGATGACTCAAGTTGGCTTGAGGTAATGCAAGAAGAGATGCAAGAATTTCAAAATCGTAGGTATGGATCTTGGTACCACTACCGATGGCAAGTATGCAATTGGGACTAAATGGATTACGAAGAATAAAGAGATGCAAGGAGTTGTCATTAAAAACAAAGCGAGATTGGTAGCTCGGGGTATAGAGAAGAGGAGGAATTGACTATGATGAGGTGTTTGCACCGTGGCTAGAGTTGAAGCCATACGGATATTCTTGGCTTATGCATCTTACATGGGATTTATGGTCTATCGATGGATTTTAAAGGTGCTTTCCTCTATGGTGAAATAGAGGAGGTGGTTTATGTCACTCAACCTAAAGGATTTGAAGACCCGGATCATCCTAATCATGTTTACAAGGTAGTCAAAGCTCTCTATGGACTACATCGTGCACCCGAGCTTGGTATGCTAGGCTTTCATCATTTCTGCACAAGCATGGTTATCGAAGAGGTGCAATTGATAAGACACTTTTCCTTAAGAAGAATTCCACAGATATTATTCTTGTGCAAGTGTATGTGGATGACATTATTTTTGGATCCACAAAGGAAGCTTGGTGCGTGGAGTTTGAGGAGCTTATGAAGGAGAGTTTGAGATGAGTGCTATGGGGAGTTGACTTTCTTCTTGGGTCTCAAGTTCAGCAGAAACCCGATGGTATCTTTATCTGTCAGACAAATATGTGAGGACATATTAAAGAAATTTGGTATGGAGAGTGTCGATCGCCACTACACCTTATGAAGCTCCAAAGACAAAGACCAACAATGAAGTAGATCCACCGGTGAATGTTCATTTATACAGATCTATGATTGGTTCTTTGATGTATCTAACACTTCAAGGCCCGATATTACTTTTTTTGTGAGTGTTTGTTCTCGACATCAAGTTACTCCACTTACTTCCCATCTCAATGTGTTAAGAAGATCTTTAAGTACCTCAAAGGCCAACCTCATCTAGGCCTTTAGTACCCAAAAGAGTCTCCATTTAAACCGGAAGCATATAGTGATAGTGACTATGCCGGTGCTAATCGGATAGGAGGTCCACCACTTGGAGGTTGCCAATTCCTAGGAAAAGATTGATTTCTTGGCGGTGCAAGAAACAAACAATTGTGGCTACCTCATCTCTTGAAAGGTAGTACGTTGTCTTTGCAAATTGTTGTGATGTGTTCTTTGGATACAAAATCAATTGTTGGATTATGGGTATAACTTCATGAACACAACAATTTTATTGATAATCAAAGTACCATATGCATTGTTAAAATCCAGGTTTTCACACGAACAAAACATATTGAAATCGAGGCACCACTTTATAAGAGATGCATATGACAAACATTTGATAAAAGTGGTTAAAATTCACACCGATGATAATGTGGCGATTTGTTAACTAAGGCTTTTGATGGACCAAGGTTTCAACACCTTGTGATCCATATTGGTATGCTTAACCCTTAAGCGCAAAGTTTAAGGGAGGCATAAACCTCGTGGGAGGCATATGCCTCGGGGAGGATTTGTGTACACTTTGCATTTTTAGTATGTATATTTATAGTTTTCGTATTATTTTGATTTCTTTGGTTTTCTAACTCTAACCGACTAATGTAATGATAGTTTTGTTTGTCTTTGTTTGGTTTGTGTGTTTCTCTGCTTGGTTTGTTTTACGATTGCTTATCTAAGTTGAAGTTTATCATGATTGGTCAAATGGAAAATGGTCAAGAAAGCTTGTTTCTTCCGAAATCGTAGTCTTGAAGTGAACAATTTGTTTCCATCAAGTAGAATGTCTTGAAGTTCATTGTTCATTCATTAGAGAAACAGTTTATGCTTC
The DNA here is from genome assembly GCA_022545495.1 of Chrysanthemum lavandulifolium. Classification (NCBI taxonomy): domain Eukaryota; kingdom Viridiplantae; phylum Streptophyta; class Magnoliopsida; order Asterales; family Asteraceae; genus Chrysanthemum; species Chrysanthemum lavandulifolium. The sequence goes on from CM040238.1 coordinate 68,387,330, forward strand.
TGACTTACAAAGTACAATCAACTTCAAACACATCTACAAGAACAGTTCTATACATGATATACTAAACCTATTCTAGCTTATATCATCTATTCCAACAACTGTTGGATATGCATGATTGCTCATATCTTCCATTTAAGCTGTTGGATATGCGTTTGTATGTCTTGCATAACCACCCATTCCTTCTATCTCGATGGTTGGATATGCATGACCAGTATGACGAAGATGCTAAGGATCAAAATGGGGAGGATGGATTGATGCAAACGATGATGATGAAGATGAATACACATGTCCTTTGTGCTTCATCTACTTGGTTTCACCAAAAAGCAATCTATCCACCTTCCTTTAGCCCTTCTCTTATACGATATGTGATGATGCACCAAACCATGGCGCATGAAGAGCAAGCACCACCTCTCTTTCAACATGAGGCCTTTGTTGAGGTTGAGATGCTGAAGGTTAGGAGTAAGATGTTTTCTTCATAGTGGACCCATCAGAGTCATCAGAAGATTCACTTGGATTCACTACACTATCATCATCTGAAGAACTGAGAAATGGGGATTTCAATGGTCGTGGGTCATATGGATATGGAAAGAACTGTAGGAAATCACTAGATGATGATGATGATGATGGAGAAGAGGTTGGATCAACCACCTATGGTTTATTATTCATGGTTTATTGTGGTTGATTGTGGTTCATGGTGGAATTAGGGTTTTTGATGGTATTTGGGGGAAATTGATGTGAGAGAAGTGTGCATTGGGGAGTGTTTTATAGACAGTTTCAGGATTAATGAGAATTAATGCGAGTTGGGTGAAACAGTAAAAAGATATTTACTGAAGCTTCTTGAATACGTGAATTGCTTCACGATTGTATCACTCAAACAGATTGACCATTGTTTTACCAAGTTGGAATTTAAGTTTCGTAAAGGTTGCATTACACGCCGTTGGTCAAACAACTTAATATCTTTGACCACAATTTGGGAAACTTCTTCTTATACCCTATTTGCATATCTTCGTCTAAAATAACTGATTCCCTCTTTATTCGATTTAAACACACCATCAGTTGATTGAATTGTATTTCATTATCTAAAGTTCTTATGGCGCTTCAATTCAAACACGATCATAATAAAGAATCTTTTCTGGGAACGGCTAAAGGTGATGATCTGTATAAACCAATGGTGGAGTTTTTGAAGAGGTCGAAGATTCATTATGCTTTATCACATTCTCCTAATGCTATTTATGAATCTTTGGTTACTCATTCGGCATCCGCTTCAAAACGTAGTGAAACAGAGATCGTGGCTATGGTTGATGATGTTGAGTATGTTGTGACAGAGGAGTTGATCAAGTCCACTTCGTTTGGATGATGAGAATGGGGTTTATCATTCTAATTGGTGGCGATTCTAGATGGCCGAGAGCTATTGGATACCAAGGTGAGCTAACGGACATGTGGCTCAAGAATCGACTATGTCCGATGTGGAGGTTTTGGTTCACACATTGCTTCAATGCATAAGTAATAAATCAGAGGATGGGACCAGTTTTCTACACCATTGGGATGTGGTATTGTGTGTCTTTCTCAAGGGTTAACTTATAATTTTTCCAAGTTTATTTTTGATAATATGGCTGAGAATATTCAAAAGAAAAAGCATAAGTTTTTAATGTACCCTAGGTTTTTGCGATGATTATAGACACTAATACCCAAGCTCAAGCCTTTTATCCCATAGGAGCTTTAATCGCTAAACTATTTGCTTCAATGAGAACTAAATTTGAGGGACACATTATCCTTTATTAGCAGTTATGTTGCCTCGGGGAATGAGGTCGGCGATGAGGATAATGTTGTTAATAATCCACCTTCTACCAATGTTATCGCGATGGTAATCTTTCGGTTGCCATTGATGAGGGCCTTCTACAACTTTGAAGCATCTAATGTTTCTCCTGACCGACCTCCACCGATACCTTCACCTAGATCTTGTCCTAGTCCACCACCTACACATGTTGGTTTTGATTCATTTGAGTCCGAACCTAATCGATCGACCACACCTAGTTCACACAGGAACCATTTAATGAAGGTTCTACTTATGTTGAGCATGACCATGTTTCTCCCGAAGGTCCAATGAAGTTCCCATTACCACCGAGCAATCGATGATGGAGCCGAGGACCCTATTACACTTACATCTGTCTATGCTCTAGTGAATGTGTATGTAGGCGAGGTGGTCGATCTCAAAAGGAACTTGCAGAGACTAAATCTTCTCTTGGTGGTGAGATTGCACACCGAGAACTAAGGTTAAGAGTTTGAAGAACAACTTGGGCATCATTCTAAAAGAAAGCTAGTGGTTTCTTCCGATGAAGATCAAGAGGATAATCCGTATGGGTCTCTTAATATTTTGGCCGATGTTGCTCAAGAGACTCTGTTTCTCCTCCTGTTACTCGAATCTTCAAAGAAAAGGAACCTATTCGATTTATTAGAAAAAGGAGACCACAATATCTGAATAAGGAATCCACTGAAGCTTCAACAGAACCAAGTGTTGATGTTGTAACTGCTGATGTTTCAATGGAGGATGTTGTTTCTGTACATGGAAAAGCTTTAGTTGTTCCAGAACATTCAAGTTCTTTACCTTCAGCTGATAATTCTGAAGTTTTTCATGCTGGCAGAAGTTTTGTTTTGAATCCAGTAGTTGATGTATTTTCCACACCTGTTGAAGATTTGTCTCAATATGTTTCTTCTGATGCGAATTTGGATGTTTCATCTGAAGTTCCTATTTGTGATACTTCTTCCGCTGATGGTGTTCACATATCTACTGATAATGAGAAAGAAGTAATAGTTGATGCAGAGCTTGGTCCAGGTCTAGTAAGTGCAGAAGAGTTGAAAGAGCAAGAAAGAATGATAGCTGACTGTGCAAACATGAAGAAAAGTGAGGATTTGGCTAAATAGATTGAAGCTGAATCTACTTCAAATTTGTCTCTTGAGAGACAAAGAGAACTGGATGCATTGCGTACTAAGATGACTGATGCACAATGGGATACTTATATTCAGCAAGGTGCTTCAGATCCTACTCTTGCACAGGCTATTTTAGGTGAAGACTTTAACAGTGAAACATTTGTTGCACAAATGGTAGCTCTTGGTAAAATGAACAAGCAAGAGGCAGCTGCCAAAAGGAAAGCTATTGTTGCTCAAAAGAATAAGGCAAAAAGGGAAAAACCACCTACTGAAGCTCAAAAGAAAGCATACAAAAGGAAAATTGTCCTTTATCAGAGTCCTGCTATTTTTAATTCTGGTTTGAAGAGAAGTCAAGTCTGGAATTTACCTGATGATGAATTGAATCGACTATATCAAAGGATTATGAAGCAGAATGTTTCATCTTCTAGAAAAAGAAGTATTGTTCATTCAGATGATTCACATTCAAAGAGGCCTAAAACAGTTGAGATTGTGGATAATTTTGAGAATGTTTTACTAAGGATGGATTCTCCTGTTATTCCTGCTGAAGCATCTACTGAATCTATATCTTCAGCTGCTAGGGTTACATCTTCTGAAAGGGTTCAATCTTCTGAACCACAGACTATTTCTTCTACAGTATTACCTTGTGCTAAGAAGGTTAGTGTGCTAATTGATTTAGAAGGAGAAGATATGGGTAAGAAGGCTGAAAGAGAAGCTGCTAAAGCTAAGCAGGCTAGAGTGATACTTGAGAAAATGTATTAATTGAGAGGAATTGCTCCGATTACGTTTTCTTGTATTTCTTCTACTAAAGCTAAAGATGTTCCTGAATCATCTGAGAATGTACCATCTAAGGAAGTTTATGTACCTGGTAGGAGGATGAAAAGAATGTCTAAACGATGTCACACTACTCTAAGGCGATCCGTGAGATCGATGGGTCATATACTTCTAAGATTCATCGACTATTGTAGGAGTTCTTTAGATTTAAAGGTCTTGATTCAACTTTTATTAAAAAGGATCATGTCGCTTTTTCTTGAAGGATCTCATGCTGTGTTGCTTAATTAGACATTGACTGAAGGGGAGCTCAATACTATTTATCGTCTGGATTATACTACTGTGGATTTCAATTTCTTGAAGGAAATACTGCATCTGGTGGATAGGCATGATTTGAATACTCTGTATGGTATTGTTTCTAAGCATTATGATATTCATACACCATAGGGTTCTGGTTTATTATTGTTGGGTGATCTTCAAGTGTTGTTTGATTCTCAATCTCCAAATGGTAAAGGGTATCATATTTGGAAGAATTCACATCGATGGAAGGTTGAGACTTGGAGATTTTATCCTTTACCTTGTGTGCATGTAGTAGAAACAAAGAGTGGGATTACTATCTGTATGTTTGCTGATAAGAATTATCCATTGCCTATGAGGTTGATGGAACAAATGCTTAGACAGAAGTTGGAAGTTCCTCCAGATCCAATTGGTAATGATAAGTTGCATGTTGAACAATGTGTTGGGATAATTAAGACTCAGCTTCTGCAACTTAAAGCTTCATCTTGATTCTGGTATTGTGTATAGTTTGTAATATATTTGTTTTGTGTTATTTTTCTTAGTAAAAAAAAAAAAAATTTGGTTTTGTCTAACTTTTATTGCAGGTTTGTTGTACATTGTATATGGTTTTTGACTCACCAGATGTACCTTGTGTATATCAAAGAGTTGGCTAGTCCAAAGGGTACAGCTTTGGCAAAGACACATCAAATCTGTTGATAGCTGTAATGGTTTGCTCAAAATCATAGGGTTTGCAACTACCCATGCTTAATTGCTGAGAGTTGTATGGTTCTCAATTCACCATGGTTTATTCCTTTTTGGAATCCAAGAATTGGCTAGCCCACTTGTATATGGCTTGTGGTAAAGGCATTGGAATACCATATTTGGTAATCACTTCACCAATCCTAAGAATTGACTAGTCCCGAGCAAACGGCCATGGTAAAGACATTTCAAACTGTTCATGGTTCTTGGTTTGCTAATAAATCGATGGTTATCGATGTACCATGGTTTTCGAACTTAAACATATGGCTACTCCGGTAGTGATGGCTATTGGTAAAGAGACATCAAATCCATTATTTTCAATGATTCACCTCTCACAGGGAGTTAACACACCGGATGTGATGAGAATAGTATGAAACTAACATGTTTTGATGTACTGTTGTCATTTGTTGTTGCAAAGATATGGAGTTTCGAGTTTATTCATCAAAGAGATGTTTTGATTTGATTCTTTTTCTTCGCTACAATCCTCTCAAGCGTTGAAGATCTATCAAAAACCGGAACTTAACCAAGTCAAATTCCGGTTTAGGGGAGGATTGTTGGGAATTATGTGAAGTATGGATTATCTTTCAAGTTTCACGAAAGGATTCTCTTGAAGTGTATGGATTCGCCAAGACATAATCATGCTAAAGTTATATAGTTATTAGTTTGTTTCATGGAGATAGTATTCACGTATATTCTAGAATAGTTAGGATATGCATGAGCTTTATTAGGAAGTGATTGTGTATATCTTATTTAGTTTTACGTTTCTTTGTGAACAAGTTAGGGTTCCTTGTCTATAAAAGGAACACAATAGAATGAGTTATGTACTAGACGCTTTACAAGTTATTAATATAACGATCTATAGAGGATCAAAGAGTTCTTAGTTATCGTGCTTTATACTTGTGTTTATATTCCGCTAAAAATACAAGTTGTAGAGATTTTCTTTAGTTTGTTTGTGATTACATAAGCAATACTAACGATCTCTAAGCTCAAGATCTATCAAGATATGTCAAGTTTTCAACAGTCGATGATTGAGTGACTTAAGTTTTGATAAAATGAAGTCCGGTGATATTCAAAATTAAGTCCAATTTATTTTCAAAACCAATATTTTTCCATTTTTCAAAACAATATTATTTAAAATTGTTTAAAAATGGTATCATCACTATTATCCCCGCACAAAGATACATTAGGTGGTTAAGCGACTTTTGTTGTTGTTCTTTGAAGGTAGGAAGAAAACCGTCAAGCAAGCGATGAGACCTCTTACGTTGCATGTTGTTATGCCAACTCTTCATAGAGGTTAAATTAAGCTCCGTTTCTTCATTTGATGATGAAGAAAACCATCTGCTGATGCAGTGAGACCTCTTACGTTGCATTTTTTTCATGCCAACTCTCCATAGAGGTCAAATTAAGCTCCGTTTCTTCATTTGTCAACCCAAGATATTGTTACCCTTTCCTTTCGGCATCCAATCATCTTCTATTGTGGGATCCGGATCGGGAACATTCTTATATACCAATATACCTGCATACGTTAGTGAACACACATACAAATATATGGTGGTCGACATCACCCAAACATCAATCGACTAATAAAAGTCAATCCAACATATCAATCATATCATAAAAGGTATGGGAATAATGTGTTTATCAAACTTTAATCATCTAATCCTAACAATCATATCCTAGGCACCCAAACCGAAGAGAAAGAGAGACTTTGGCAGCTTCCACCCAAACCGAAGATCTATTAGATGAGCGATTCAAGCTCTATTTCAAGCTTACCTTAGCGGTGCATGAGAAGCACACCATTATCATAAATCCATTGCTCCTTTTAAGAACGATAATTGATTCTCCGTTCGGGTTATATCATCAAGAAGAAGAACAACAATGTATCATCCCACATTTGAATAACTCTTCTCAAATTCCTTTTCCATCAAGTCGAAGCAATCCATTCCAAAAGGTGTCAAGAGAACACTTTCCCCAAGTAGATGAATTGATGCGATCGGTCTCTTAGACTAGAGCTCACGAACCCGAATACACATATACCAAGATGGAGAAACTTATACCATCAAGTAGCAGTTAAGTCCAATAGCCAAAGAATAACCCGATGTATACTTTTCTCTCCCCAAGAAAGTGTATGAAGCTCAAGAACCCAGCACCGAATGCCCAAAGAGAGAATAACCGATAACATTGAAGAAGCGGTCGAATCATCGATTATCTCTCGGAGGACTATCTCTGCGATTTCAACTCCGAATAAGTGATTATATCTCTAAATCACCGATTAAGCACTCGAGTGAAACAATTGAGCATCCCCAATGTACACAATCTCTCTCCGATGATTGCGATAACATCAAAATCATCACACACTTGTGTACCTCTTTCATCTTTAGAAACTAACTCTTCCATCTCTTCCCCACATAGTTGGAATAAGAACACTAAACGCCATAAGTCAAACCTTGAGTTTCTCTCATGTAATGACAATAGTCTTCCGGAATATCTTCAATCACTTAGAAGTATTAGGCTCATCAAGATTACTCGCTTAGATACGTGTCTCCTTCCCCTTGTCGGTTTTGACACTTGTAATCAGCAACACACTCTAAGCCCAAATACTTGAAATCTTTTGAGAAGACCAACATAAGCTCAAATGTATTTGTGAGAATCGACTTGCTGAAGAAATACGTGAGCATTTCTAATTGGGGATTGAATCTAACATTTCACTCTCCCCCAATTAGTGCTCTCCCCTAAACCGACAATCTTTATGATGAGTGCCCGAAATAAGAAGAAGTCTTTAGATCGTTAAATGCAATCCGTCTTTTAGTCTTCTAACATGTAGCGAAAATGTAGAACCGATCAGACTCGACCTTCTTCAAGATTGTCCGGTTTGGGAATAGAATGTTAACATCTTCTTCTCACCAAATGCATTCCGTTAACATATTTTTAGCAAATCTCCTTAACTCAAATCCTCCCAATCAAACAAGAATGTAAAGATGTTCATCAAGGAAATCAACCAAGAATGGAAGCACTTTGTCATTAAACTCATTATTCCGTAAGAAGATGTCAACCAACGGCTCTTAAAAGAAACTCCATGTAAAGATGACCCGATAAGAAGAAGCTCAGTTCTTACATGAGTTAGGTGCTGTATAACCATATATTCTCATATATCAATCAACCATGCAATAAATTCACACTTCTTCTCCCCCTCAAGAATTGCATACGGAGTTGCCATTCTTGATTGAATAAGTGAAAATCATCCAAATGTATTCTATTCACACTTCTCCCCCGCAAAATTAGCACATGATGTCGCCATCGTCATTATAGTTGAGCAAGTGGAATAAGAAAAACAATCAACGGTAGTCCGATTCACTTGATGTTTGAAAGCGCATGGAAAAAGCATGAAGCATGTTGATGAGAATGGTCATTAGTGAGAAGATTTCTTCTTGGAAGATAAAGCGACCGACACGCACACTTTTCTTTTCTTTAGAGTACGAGGCATGAACTGCTGTGTTCATACGTCATAATGTTGAAGTCACGAGGCTCAAGTGATGTGAACAAACGTCATAAATCTCTCTTTTCAACCTCTCTTGGCAAACTTATAATCAACCCCATTATCATTCAAGAGGCTCTTTGTCATGACAGTTGATGGAGAAAACCTAATATGATGAATTTGACCTCAAGTAAACTAACCCGAACTCGTGACTTAAACTTGCACATATGTAACAAAGAGCGATGCCGATTTCCATTAGCATCTCTAAGTACTCTCTAAGTACTCTATACTATTCAACCAACCAACCGTCAAGTATAAGACGGACATCACCTCTTGAAAATCCACAATTGAATGTGACACTGAGCACTACAATGTAACTCCTTAAAGTGATAGTTATTTTGTGGTGGTAAGAGCCCAATTCCCCCAAGTGGTAAAAGAAAAGGAAAAAGTCACCCAACAATAACTAGATTTCCAAGTCTTCGTTTTTGATAATAAGTTTGAACAAGGATCTTGAAGAATCTTCATCCAACCATCCCCGATACCTTCAGATACTAAGTACACTCGCCCGTGATATTTCACTTCAACCTCAAATAAATAATAGTGAATTAACCCCATTGTCACATCTTCTGGTTAAAAGCTCAAATCTAGCCTCCTTTGACGTTTTAAGTGAACTATGATAATGGTTTTCATCGACCATGGTTAGAAGCACATAACCCGTAAAACCATGTAATAACCAAACCGCCATGACGAATATCCAAACACACATCCAATTCATGAAGTACACCCTTTATCTCTTCTTCAAATGAAACCGTAGCACCAAGATCAACTAAGATCCCAAAATACGCTTTCCTTTCTCCGTGATGGTTCCATCATTACGGATTTTACAACTCTATGGTTTAAACCAAGAAATAGTTTCTTTCAGGGATTTTACAAAACCAAGAATAAACCGTAAGATAGATCCGAAAATTCACTTTACTTTATCCGGATGTTTCCATTGTCATGGGATTTTACAAGTCTATGATTTAAACCAAGAAATAGATTCTTCATGGATTTTACAAAATCAAGACAAAACCGTAAACAATGTCGACTTGAATGTGATATGACAACTTTGGTTTCGTGAATATCATTTTAGGGAACATCCAATGTTCGTCAACGGTTCATCATCCAACATCAACAATGTCATCAAATGTACAAACACATCTGTTTCACATTCGAGCCCATTTCGCCCAAATTCAAAGCCCAAGTAATTAAGATCAAAACCCGGTCACAATATTCGGCTCATAAAATAATGCAAGCCCAAATGCAATATTGTCCAATTCGTGTCCAAGAGTAACCCAATAAACCACATAATACACCACTTCCCCATTATTACAAATTCGGGATGGTTTAATCGTTTGTTTCATGATACCAAGATTGATCACGTGACATGCTAACAAAATATATTCATGGTATATCATGTAACTCCTTAAACTTGCATTTATCTTCATGTTATAAGATAATTTCCATCTTCACGTGACATGTTAAGATTGTGCGTTAGTAATATCATTTATCAAACCAAAGTAATATCATGTGCAATATACTTGATTACCGAGTGATTTAATATACTTGGCCATATAACAACCTGATAACGTTGGCCCATGAAAATAAAGTTAACACTCGGTCCAAATTTGAATTGAAGGCCCAATGAACTTTGGTTAACTGATCCTTGTAGTACACGACCCATCAAAGTAATACAAATCCGATCTCAATTTTAAGCCCTTGAAAACAGTAGGAACGTGCCACACTTATCCATGCCCTAATCACTCGGTACAAAACACACTTATCACACTTAGCATAACCCTAATCTTACTCGGTCCGCCCCTCTTTCACTTACCCTAAACTTTCTCACCAAACCTTTACATCCGCCTCATCTATCATCACAACAATAACCAAAATAAATCTTCCTAACTCAACAATAAATCAGTACTCTCACAAAAACCATTGCCTGTTTTACCATCATCTTAACTCAAGATAACCATCCACTTCAAACCCTAGATTAACTCAAAACGAATCTGCTCATTCCTTTGAAAAATAATCAAAGTGACCTCACCACAGGGATGGTTTGAGTGTCATGAATCGGCATAGCCACACGGATGGCACGAGTTGAACACGGCATCACACTTTAATGAAAAAGGTAGGTTTAATCTTTGTTTGTGTGTAAGTTTTCTTGTTTTGAGTAAAAAACGAACCAAAGTCTTGATTTAACAAGTTTGTTAACATCAATTCTTTAAGTTCGAATATAATCAAGAACGTTTGATCAATGATGATATAATTGATTCGTGTTTCAGACTCTTGAAGTCTTGATGTTTCTTAAGAGAACCACGAATCATGAAAAAACTGAGATCAAGTAGTCATTTGGTCATAACCCTTTTATTTGAAATCCGAAACATAATTGATCTATGAGGCATGTTAATTTCGTGAATAAGGACTCTCGGAAGTCATATCTTAGTGAACCACGAAATAAGAGGCTGAGATCATTTATTTTTGTTATGAGTCTTTGAACATGAACCTATGATGTATTATTGAAACTGAGGTCAACTAAGTTGGTATAAATGTTTTGTGGTCAAGTCGCTATCTTTGCATTTTTCATCGCAAGTCGCTACATAGTACAAGAGTCATGTGACAAGTCGCTAGCTTCAAAACAAATCGCTAACTTGTTAAATAACAAGTCGCTACATGAGTCCAAGTCGCTAACACTCATGACAAGTCGCTACGACTTGTAAAGACAAGTTGCTATGATTTTTAAAGACAAGTCGCTACTTAAAATACATTGCATCTGGACAGTTATGAGGACAAGTCGCTTGATTATCCGGCGATTTTTCCGACCATGTTTTCCGACCATCTTCATAGCAAACCCAGAAATTGACATAAGGACACTTCTTTATACCCGTTTTGACCACCAGAACTTGACCAGATTGTAAACCCAGAAAAATGCATAAAGTTACTTTTGACCTATGTTTGACCATGATAATTTGACCAATGAAATTCGCAGAAGTGATTAAAAAACGCCAAGTAATAAAATAAGTTAGCAAAAACTGATATTGGACAATGAGACACTTTTTGACAAAGGAAACAAAAACTTGTATAAAGCGATATCAATTTTTTTTTTCTTTCGACTATAAACATGATATAAAACAGCTTAAACAAATTTAAGAAACCACACAAATCATCAAACAATATAACCCGTATCAAACCGCATCAAAGAACTAACAAACCGCATATAAGAACCGCTCAAAAAACCATACGAATCATCAAATAAAACAACACAACCTACGCCGGTACCATTTGTAGGATCGTAAATATTGTGTTTGATGATTCGGGTGGCCTTGGATGATGATGAAACAAGTATGCCATTGTTTTAGAGAGAAAGAGTGAGAGGTGTTCTTGGTAGAGACTTGGTTTACAAAATGAAAGATTAGATTATGAGAAGCACCACCCTTCCAAGGATGGAAGGGTATTTATAATTCTGGACATAACGACCTCATGACGGCACGTGGATCGGTATACGATGGGTAAAGACCCGTCCTTCCTCCACGGTGTTACTCTAAACTAAACTACGCTACAAACTAACTAATAAACTACTAAATAACGTAAATAAGGACAAGTCTACGAGCTAACATATGCTAGAACATAATTGGGGTGACCGACACTTTAACATGGAATTTCCAATTCCTAACAATGTATTCTATCATAAGCTTGGCGGTTACACAAATCTCCACCACTAGAGTTAAGGGCTAAACAATTTTGAAGAAAATATGGGTAGACACGACAAAGGTTAAGGTGACTCGTCATTACTAACATGTTACGGTGAAGTGGACAAAATCAATGATACATGACCAAATCCATGGCCAAGACACCAAAGATTGCTCATTGCATCACCTAGACACGCTTCATGACTAAAGGGTAGGATAAGACATGGGATATATAAATGGTGTAAAATAAAAATCAAGCAGATAGTCTAAATCGATAACCAAGTCATCACCACTTAACGTCCGCCCAAAGTTCAAGCTTTGAAGTTAAGAAACCGGATCATGAAATACTAGGTAGATGTGTCATTAGAGAACGTCATGATGGGCATACTACCTTTTCTTCAACTGCTGCATGCAATTACCAACTCTAATCTTCAAATGTGACCGAGGTGGCCTCCTCGATACTAAATCTATATAAAGCTCATAACATAGTGCTTATAACATCGCACTTTACAATAATCGAATAACATAACTATATATATATTTTGAATCACAATTTTTTTTTTTTTTTTTTTTTTTTTTTTTTTTAAGGATCTAAACATAACAACTAAACATAACATCCCCACTTGAGATGAACAAAGGGAATTCGGGGTCTTCAATGATATTTAAGAATATGTCGTTGACGAAAGCGTGATTCCGAACCTTTCCACTTGAACCTTGAACTTAGGCGAATGATGACTTCCCAATCACAAATAAAGACTACGGGGTAGGCTAAGGTGTATAGGTGTAATGAAACAATATATTGGGTTAACAAAATGAAAGGAATGGCTTAGATGGGTGTATCTAGAGGTGTCTTGCACTAAAGGTGAGTGCAACAAAAGGGTTTCACATGGGGTCGAGAAGTCGAGGTGACTAATCGATAGACACATAATGGTAGGCTATTTGGGTGATAATCCTATAATACAACCTTCTTAAATTGAAAACTCCAAATACATCAAGCTAACTCAACATACCTCATCTATGGTCTCGAAATGATGCAAAGGCCAAGTTCTAAAGTTTACAAGCTACCGGCACACTCATAATTTGGTGGATTTGGGGTAAAATTTTGGAAACGGATAAGGCTAATCTCACCATATAATATCAAGGGTTGTATGTGCTCGGCTAAGGTCTAATCTAGTTAGGTTAAGAAAAACATGTCAAAATTTTAAAAATGGCATAATTTTTCAAAATAAACTAGAAAAACGAGGGCAAAATAAAGTACAAGAGAAAATTCTACTCCCGTCCCCCCACTTGAATTGTACAAAGTCCCTTTTGTACTAAGCGTTAAATAAAGGTGAAGAGAAAAGTATAATTAGAGCGAGAACTTCCCGAGTTTTGCTCCAAAAGAAAGAAGGCCCATGAAAAGAGTCGTGCCTTTCGTAAGCATCCACGAGCAAACTTCAATCCACGAAATCACACTACCGACAAGCATAATTCAAAAACAAAAAGAAAAATGAAAAACAAACCTAACTCGCTTTCAGAGGAATCACGGTTGCATTTAGCATATGCAACAAGCCTTTAAACTACTTGGTGTCCCACGTGGACGAGTGAAGTCTCGTGAGGGTTTACAGGAACACACCCACAAAGTTCATTTAAAATACTAATACAAGGTTATTGTGTTTAAAATGAAAGAAGTAATGAGAGGATAGTTACGTCGTAACTCTTAGAAGGAGTTACGCCCGTAACTAGGCAAAACCCGCATCTGTTGCAAGAGTTTAGCTACTGGCGTAACCACCGAGATTGGATTACGCCGTAATTGGTAGTGCATCGAAGTTCTGCTGCAAGGGCCTGTTATGGCGTAACCATGAGAATGAGTTACAACGTAACTCTAGTCGATCGACATGTTTGCTGAGCAATTTCTCTTTATTTCCTGCAAAATGGTTAAAACACAAAACCCAATGAAATGGAAATAAAACAAAAGAAAGGGATAGTTCGGGTTGTCTCCCGAAGAGCACTTTTCTTTATTTACTGAGTCTTTAAGTTAGACTCGAGCCTCGGGGTTTTATGCGGGGCTAAGAACTCATCTCCCGAAAGCTTACTAACATCCTGTCCATAGTAAATTTTTGCTCGGTGCCCATTTACCTTGAAAAATCCCCCTTCCTTATTATGAACCTCAATAGTCCCATAGGGGAATACCTTACTTACTGTGTAGGGGCCAACCCAACGAGATCTCATTTTTCCAGGGAATAATTTGAGTCTTGAGTTAAAAATGAGTACCTCTTGTCCCACTTTAAATTTTTTATCCTAAATTCGCTTATCGTGCCATCTTTTTGGTCCTGTCTTTGTATGCTTTGGCATGATCGTATGCTTTGTCTCGTAATTCAGCTAAATGATTTATTTGGGAAAATCGGTGTTCCTTGATCACATCTGCCTCTAAATTAGCATTATTGAGAGCCCAATATGCTTTATGTTCCAATTTTATGGGAAGATGATAGGCTTTTCCGTAAACGATCTTAAAAGGGGTGCTTCCAATAGGAGTTTTGAAGGCTGTTCTGAATGCCCATAAAGCTTCGTCAAGTTTGTCGGACCAGTCTTTTCTGTTCCTGTTGACGGATTTCTCTAAAATTCGCTTAAGTGCCCTACTGGTATTTTCTGTTTGCCCGTTAGTTTGTGGGTGATAAGGTGTAGACATCCGATGGAGTACCCCATATCTGTTGAGAACTTTCTCCATAATAGCATTACAAAAGTGCGTCCCTCGATCACTTATGATGGTTTTAGGGATCTCAAACACGAGAATAATCTTTTCAAAAGCGAATGACACTTCTAGTATCACATGTTTGAAGAGCTTGATTCGACCCACTTTGAAACATAATCGACAACTACAAAGATATAACTTTTATTCTTTGATGGGGTGAAGGGTCCCATAAAGTCGATCCCCAAACATCAAAACCTCACATACCATAATGTTGTTAAGCGACATCGATTAAGAGAAGAGATGTTCCCCGCCTTTGACAAGCGTCACAATCCTCACATGTTTTGTGGCATCCTTGAAAATGCTTGGCCAAAAGAATCCGCCTCATAAACCTTTCGAGCGAGATTATCGGCCCGTAATGTCCTCCAAGAGGTCCGTTGTGACAATGTTCCGAATCTGGTTTACGCTCATTTCCAAAACACATCTCCGAATAATACCATCTGGGCATGATTTAAATAGGAAAGGATCATCCCAGAAGTAATATTTAAGATCTGAGAAGAACTTTTTCTTTTGATCATAAGTTTTGTTGCTAGGTAATACTCTGGCTGCGAGGTAATTAGCGAAATCTGCATACCATGGTTCGGGACTGGAATCTTTAATTCTTACTGCCATGAGATGCTCATCAGGGAAGGAATCACGAATAGTTTCTTTGTCAAGTTCTTCAAGCTCCGGGTTTTCTAACCGAGAGAGGTGATCAGCTGCTAAGTTTTCCGCCCCTTTCTTATCCTTGATTTCAATTTTAAATTCTTGTAGCAGCAGCACCCATCTTATCAATCTTGGTTTGGCATCCTGTTTATTGAATAAGTACTTCAAAGCGAGAATGGTCGGTGTAGACAATGCTTTTGACATTACTAAATAAGATCTAAATTTATCAAAGGCATAAACCACAGCAAGGAGTTCCTTCTCGGTGGTTGTGTAATGTTCTTGTGCCTCATTTAAGGTTTTAGTAGCATAATAAATGGGTTTGAATTTTTTGTCCACCCTTTGTCCCAAAACAGCCCCACTGCATAATCACTGGCATCGCACATAAGTTCAAAATCGTTGCCCCAATCAGGAGCAATGATAACAGGGGCAGTAGTCAATTTTTCTTTTAAAATATCAAAAGCTCTTTTACATTCATCATTAAAGTCGAATTTTGCATCCTTCATGAGAAGTTGGGTCATAGGCTTAGCAGTTTTGGAAAAATCTTTTATAAATCTTCTATAAAACCCAGCGTGCCCAAGAAAGCTCCTAATTCCTTTTAGATTAGTAGGATAAGGGAGTCGAGAAATAACGTCAACCTTAGCTTTATCAACTTCAATCCCGGTTTGTGAAATCTTATGCCCCAAAACAATCCCTTCTTTTACCATAAAATGACATTTCTCGATTAAGGACAAGGTTGGTTTCTTCACATCTAGCAAGCATTTTAGATAAATTATTAAGGCAAGATGAAAAAGAGTTACCGAAGACCGAGAAATCATCCATGAATACTTCCATAAAATCTTGACACATATTCGAGAATATTGCTGTCATGCACCGTTGGAATGTGGCAGGGGCGTTGCATAGTCCGAAAGGCATTCTTTGGTAGGCGCATGTTCCGTAAGAGCAAGTGAAAGTAGTGTTTCTTGATCTTCCGAGGCGATCGGAATTTGAAAATATCCTGAAAATCCATCAAGGAAACAATAATACTCATGTCCAGATAGCCTTTCTAACATCTGGTCGATAAATGGAAGGGGAAAGTGATCCTTCCGCGTTGCGTCATTTAATTTTCTGTAATCGATGCACACCCTCCAGCCAGTAACCGTCCTAGTAGGTATTAGCTTGTTATCTTCATTAGTGACCACGGTCATTCCTCCTTTCTTTGGCACAACATGAATAGGACTAACCCAAGGACTGTCGGAAATAGCGTAAATTAGACTTGCGTCCAGGAGTTTAATGATTTCGTCTTTTACCACATCTTGAACTTTTGGGTTTAATCTTCTCTGTGGCTGCACTACTGGTTTGAAATCATCTTCCATCAGTATCTTGTGAGAACAATATGAAGGGTTGATCCCTTTTATGTCAGAAACTTTCCATGCAATAGCCCTTTGTGCTTGCTTAAAACTTGTAATAGCGACTTCTTTTCCTTGTCAGATAACAAAGAAGAAATTACCATAGGAAAATTAGGGTCATCATTAATGAATGCATATTCTAAATGAGGAGGGAGCTCCTTGAGTTTGGGGTTGTATCAGCTTCTTCCGGGGTGTTTGCTAAACATAGTGTTTGGTTGTTCACAACGTGTTCTTCCCATTCGCCTTCTCCATCGCTAGACATGCCATCATTATCTTTGAATTTCAATGATTTTAAAGGGTCAAGTAGAAAGCATTCCTGAGCATGTTTCGAGCATTAGCTTCGATAAGGTCGAGATCGTCAAGGTTGTCATCGATGAAAGAAGCATATCTCATTGATTTTTCAAGGTCGAAGGTAATCTTATTGTTTCCAATTTCCAACGAAATCTTCTTGTTAAAGACATCAATCATAGCATGTGCGGTGGCAAGAAAGGGTCTCCCAAGTAAAATTGGGACATCATCCTCTTCCATTTCAAGGACCACGAAGTCGACCGGAAGACAAATTTATCAATCTTGACAAGGACATTTTCAACGATTCCTTTAGGATATTGAGTTGTTTTATTAGCTAGCTCAATGCACATTCTAGTTGGTTTCGGTCCCCAATTCCGTGCATGAATAGAGTGAGAATGGCATAAGACTTATGCTTGCCCCAAGATCGGCAATGGCCTTATCGAACATAATACCCCGATGGTGCAAGGTAAGGTGAAGCTCCCTGGATCTTCTTCTTTGAGAGGCATGTCTTTTAGTAGGGCGGCAGAACACCTTTGATTCAAAGTAATCTGCGTCCGATCAGAAAGTCTTCTATGGGTTAGGAGATCCTTCATGAATTTAGCATATTTGGGCATTTGCTCAAGGGCTTCAACGAGAGGAATATTAATGCTGAGTTGTTGTAATTTTTCCATGAATTTATGAAATAACGCTCGTTCTTGTTCCTTCTTAATTCTTCCCGGAAATGGTATTGGAGGAACGTAGGGACGAACTTTTTCGACAGTTGGTTGAGCGCCTTCGGTTTCCTTGTTGTTGTTTTGAGGCATATCTTCATTTTGATCATTCGAGCTTGAAAGGTAGGCTGGTTCCTTATAGTTTAATCCACTTCTGGTTGTAATAGCATGAGCTAGATCTCGAGGATTTGGTTCAGTTGTGCTAGGTAGTTCTCCTTCATCTCTCATTCTGACAGATTCTGCGAGCTTTTCGACTTGATTTTCTAGTCTTCTTATAGCAGCTGCTTGAGTTCTTAGCACATGGTCGTAAACTCACTTGATATTCCATACCAATTTTTGGCTTTCTTCTTGCTTTCTGCTGGATTCCTTAACAAGCTTTTTCACAGCCTTTTGAGATCCGTTACTCTTCCATCAATAGGTTTATCGAACTTGTGTTTAACCATTTTACTTCTTTAGATGAGGATTGCATATCTACTTCAAATTCCTCCAAATTCTTGATTACCGATTGTAGCTCGATTGGGTCTTCATTCCAATCTTCATTCCAAGATGAAGAGTGAGAGCCACTTCTTCAACTCTTGTCCATCCTTTATCGTGATCATTAAGGGATAGGTTCTTTTGAGTCTAATAATTGTCGAGTTTTGATATTCAACCCATTGTAAAATATTTGCAGTTGCTCGTGCTTGTTGAGTTTATGCTCAGGGCACTTGAGGATGGCTTCGTTGAATCTTTCCCAAGTTGTAAACAGCGGTTCATCATTGAATTGGCTAAATCTCCTAATTTTATCAATTTGCCGGAGAATTTTTGCAGGGGTTCGGTATTCCTTAAGAAAGGATTTTTTAAATGCACTCCATGTTGTGATAGATCCAGATGGTAGTTTCTTCAACCAATCTCTAGCTCTTCCCTTGAGGGTAAAAGGAAATGCCCTCATTATAACATGGTTCTGGAGACCCCAGGTGCGTGGAACAAATCGGCGATCTCACATACTTTTGCGATGTGTTCGTGTGCTTCTTCATCATTGTTTCCATAAAAGCAGTATCTTTTTAGTTCTTCTAGACATAGTCCCCAGAACTCGAATTTTACATTTTCTTCAAGAGCTGGAACAGTGATTCCTGGTTTACTTTTAGAGGTGGTGAGATAATCATTCATGGTGAGAGACATAATATCAGAATATAACTAAAGACTTAATTAAAATCCTAATATAACTCCCCGGCAACGGCGCCAAAAACTTGATGCAGGTTTTACTAACCATGTTTTAATATTTATAATGTCTCGTTATACCTATGGTCTACCCTAATGCACTAACGGGCAGTGTACCCAGTCGTGTGTAGTGTAGTATTCGGTAAAACCGAGGTTGTCCCAACAGCTATGTGTGTTGGATTAATATTAAGTCTAAGTGTCATAGATTTTAAGATGTTTATGATATCGAATTAACTAATAAACTACTAAAGCAAATAAAGGCAAAGGTGTAATCAATAGAGGAGAGTGGTGCTAAACTAATTATTCATCCTAGCTAGTAATGTCTACGTCTAATTACTTCCAATTACTTCAGGTGGGGTCAAAGTCGAGAGGACAACATTTGTCAGTTCACCCTAACCTATCAACAAAGATGCCACCATGGAGAAGTCGGTGTCCCTCATAAGTCCAGTTATTCCGGTCCCTAAGCCGAGTCATTAAGTCCCGCTACATGCTAGACTTATAATAGTGAGTGCCCGGCGCTAGAATCTTAGACACTCACCCCTAATTCTTAAGTTCATCCAAGCGGTAGGTGATCGGTTGGTCAAATCGCACAAGTAGAAAGGGTCGTCAGTTGGTCATATCTTACCCTTCCGTCTCGGTCTACTTACTTAGGGTCAGTTGGTCATATCTCTAAGCAACTAGCCTCTAACGCCATTCAAAACTCTTTGAAACAAGGGTAGCTACCAATAAACTATGCATGCATACACTTAGAAATAATTATACGGAAGTAATGTAAACGCAAACAAAAAATTAAGGAATCATAACTAGGCCAACACCAAGAGGTGCTTAGTCGCTCATATTAACCACACAAATCAATTCAATGTTTAATGTTACGAAATACATGAATTGAAAGTAAAGAAAAGATAAAATGCTAATACTTATCGTAGGGGAGTGATTTCTCCTGGAGATAGCTCGTATGCTCCTCTAGACCCGCCTTTGGCTTCTTCCCACGTTCTCGATTGTTGTGTGTGAAATGGGATGCTTTGAAATGCTAGAAATCGTGGGGTATTTATAGGTCAGATCTTGGTTACGGCGTAACTATAAAAAGAGTTACGCCGTAATCGTCTAATTCTTCGTAAATTGCACTAGATCTGTTGGTTACGGCGTATCCTTAGAAGGGGTTACGCCGTATTCTTCAATAAAACTTGGCTACGCCGTAGTTGATGCATGAGTTACAGCGTAATTATCAGTGGCGCGGAACCTCATTTGACCTAATATGGTTACGTCGTAATCTTTTGGGAGAGTTACGCCGTAATCTTCTGATAAGTTGGTTTTCCGAGTCACGCTTTAGTTACGGCGTAATGTGAGAGATGAGTTCGCCGTAACTTCTTTAAAGTGATCATACTATGATAAATCTTTAATAATTCTCCAATTCGCGTCTCTTTAGCTCCAATGCTCGTAATTTACACGAAAGTGGAATATAATGGAAAACAAGCGTAAATCCATATAAATGATATAAATTACAAGCATTATCGGGGGAAATTAACACTTAATATTCAGGATAATTTGATGTTATCAGTTGGCGACAGAAAGCATAAACGCTAAATGCATATGACCCGAGACGACTCATCACTCGACGAAGACGAATCTGAGGTTGAATCTTCAAGAAATAAAGGATTCATCATTTTTTGATACACAAAGAGAATTTTTTTTTCAATGTATATGTTTTTTGTATGTTTTTTTGAATGTGTATGTTTATGTGTATATATAGGAGATTTTTTTCCTCCCAAACTAGTCGTTACACTATTTTTTTCTTTGTTTTTTGGACCGTTGGAGCGGGGTGAGGAGCGGGGCTTGCAAGCCGATTTGGGATGGATTTGGGGTGGAATTTGCGATACCGCAAGGGAGGGAATGGTTTTCCCGAGCGGCACCAAAATAATCCCTTGGCCCCGATCCCTTAATGCATTGACTCCCTCCCCCCTAAGAGATAGTTGTACTTTTTTTTTCCTTTTCCAATGTTTTTCCCATTGGGTTTTACTTGGAAAGGTTTTTAAGGAGGCAATCTCTTTTGGTGAAATGCTCCTTTCTATTCTTCATGGTGCTTAGTTTGGAGTGGTTTTGGAAGGCTATGGTGATGTTTTGGAAGCTCTATTGTATTCTTTGCCTTTTGATTTGCAATAAGTTTAGATATTGTAGTGCTTTATCTTTTCTTGCGATATTCCCAAAGCATGTTTTGGGTATGTCATGGTACAATTACAAATATCGGGTTGTCCATAAATAGTTGTTTGTATAGTTTGTTTGATAAATATATTTGACGGGGCTTTGTCCCTTTTTCCCAAAAAATATGAGTGTGACTTGACGTATATCCCATGACTGTGAAATTGCAGCCACTGCATTCATGTTGGATTTCATAAGCTCAAAATGATCTTCAATACTCTATGCATTATATAATACAATTTATTCATTCTATGTATTTTTTCTTATGATCATGTAATCAACCAATAAGGTTGCACATAACTTAAGGTTAGGATTGATGACATGTACATTAGGTAGTTATTTATTAGTTGGTCGCTTTAGGCGCTTATTATGGTTGAAATACGCTTTGTGATGATTAACTATGAAGGGTTGTGTTTATGGATCAAAATGAACCATTACACCCATTCATATCATGCCTGTTCACAAACTTTATATAGGCTTTGTATTAACAGTTATAAGATCATCAATATCAGTTATTTTTATTGTTACTTTTCCCTCCTTATTTCCATATACTCTGCACTAATTCCCTAAACAGATTTCTGCACATATTTTCTTCATTTTATCTCTCACAAATACATTGCACAAAATGATTCTCTACCATACACAGTCTGATACCAAATGGCCTAAACTGTCTTACCCTATAGAGGATCCATTGGCACATCCAAAATGTGGCATCAGAGCCAAAAACCTGGGATATTCATCAACAACTGATTCCAAAGGGAGTTTATTCAAAGGCAAATTAAGAGAGAAAGCAACACAAGGTTTGGAAGATGCATTAGGAAAATTTCACAAGACTGTAAAGACATGTTAAAGAAGAGACTATAGGACATTGAAAAATACAATTAGACACTTCCAAAACCTCAAAGCAATTTAGAAAGATACAAAAGGTATGTCTGATATGGGTGTAGGATCAGAGGACACATTGCAACAAATTGTCTAAGTAAAGGTGTAACATATTGGATTTCACAAACACACTAAACCAATGATCAAAGAGGCGATAAAAGCGGTTTTAAAGAGAAAGAGTTAGAAGTTTGGGAACTTAGTGAGAGAAAATGAAAGTATTATTATGAGCTCCAACTCTACCTTGGGAGGTAGAGTATTTATAGTTCTTACATAAGTCACGATATGCTCGTTTTAAATGCGGATATTTTCCGAAGAAATACAGAGGAATGTATTTCCGAGTCGTTTTCCCAATGAGGATGAATGGAGTTTAACAACTCACGTCGCTTGATTCGGGATTCGAATAGGTAAAAAGGATTTTGAGTGATTTCTAAACTACGGTGCAAGGAATAATAAAGGAAAGCAATTAAAACTACAAAATCTATAATGCAAATAAAGAATTTAGACTAGAAATGCAAAGTTGAGCTAATATGCAAATTCCGATTTAATTAAAACGCGATTTAAATGAAAACTAATCCAATTTAATCCCTAAAAGTGAACTACTATTTTTCTACAGCTAAAAATGATATTTAAAAGTTATTTGGAATTTAAAACTATTTTTTTGGGTTTTTCTTGATTTATTTTTAATTAAAAACTAATTTAAGACATTTAAAATATACTAAAAATACTAAAAACTTAGGAAACCTTGTAAGAAAATTACAAAACTATTTTTCAAAAATCAAAATTAACTAAAAAGCATTTTCAGAACTCGAATCACATTTTTTTGGCTATTTCTCTAATTATTATGAATTAAAAACTATTTAAAACTAATTAAATTGCTAAAATATACTATTTAAGCTATGAAAATTCTGGAAAAATACTTTTTATGACTTTTGATTTTTCTAAAACTAAGAAAATTGAAATTGCGTTTTCGACCTTTTTCGAATTATTTGGATTAAATGCTAATTAAAAGGCTTAAAATGATTTTAAATGCGAAAAATAGCAAAAGAGCTTGGAAAATAAGAAAACTTCCGAAAACACTAATATGATACTCGATAATCGGGGAAAATAACAAAACAACTTTGGAGAACAGAATCTTTGATTTGGGCAACAAAATGATGTAATAAGCACTGAAATAAGCTAAAAGCTAACTATAAGCTACCATAAGCTACCTAAGGCTCAAACTGACCTAAACTAACTAAAACTAAGCTCTTGTGAACTGATTTGAATCCAAAAGCTCAAGTAAAGGTAAATAAGCACAAGTTCACTTCAAAGCTACCAATGCTAAACTACCCTAAAGTGCCTACTTTAGTACTAATTAAGCCATCTTAGAAAAATCATAAAATAATCTAAAAATATCTTGATTAAAACAACCAACCAAAGATTCAAAATCCGAAGCACAACTTAATTGGACTAAAATTGAGTGAATTAAAATGCATAAATTGAAGTGTTTGTACTTGCAATGGAAATTTTGACTTTTTAAGAAAACATGCGCTTTGACTTATCCGAGATTTGATCTATCAAAGCAGGTTAGAAATGATGTTTTAAGCTATAATTGAACTAAATTAATCTACTCTAATGATCCTTACACCTAAATCTAAGCTATGACAATTCTTTTCCTAACTGATATTAGATTAAGAGCAGCTTATGTTGAATTTTGACTTTTACTAAGCTAAAGTAAAAATGAAAGACTGAATTCAACTTAGCTAACCTAAATAAGACTAACCTAAACCGCTTTAACCATCGAGGCACTATAAATCACCAAATCACGACTTAATCCAAACACTATTTTATAAGACTAAAATGCAATAAACTCTAAATATCTATAAATCTAATCCATGATGACTATTAACTACGATCAAATATCGATTAAAAACTAAATGATGCAGAATAACAACTATAACTATCAAATTCAAACTAAACTAATTATGCAAGAAAGATGAAATGAAATAGCAATTTGAAATCGGTTTATAAACACTTACACCGTCCACCACTATGGCTTGCTACAATTGATCAAATAACCTTTTCTAATCACAATTAAGCTTAATCCAATCCAGTGTCATGTTGGAAATGTGTATATTTACAAACACGTAAATATCCGGATTCGAACTCGTGACCACGGGATTGCACTGATTAGCGAATGAGAATTAAAGTTAAATAATTAATGTTAATGTTTACAATTAATTATTGCACATTAAGCCCGTTTAACGATCGTTAAGTATTTAACGGAAAAATGACTAACGACCGTTAAATGAAAAGAGAAAGGACTAGTAATGGAAAATCTTGAAAAGGAAAAGTTATGGGTTTTCTTTGGGCTTATCTCATGGCCGGCCATAGGAGGTTATCCCAGCCCAAATCCTTAAATTCTTCCCAAATGTTTCCATGCACTATATAAACAAGGCTAGGTTCTAGGGTTTTTCATAACTTTGTGCATTGAATTAACCCTAGATCTCTCTCTCTCTCTCTTGCAATTCTCGGCCGAACACCCATTGTTAGGGAGTTTGGTTTTGGTTTTTCCATTAAACGAGGACTTTTGTTAGATCTAGCAATCGCTTGATTCGTTGGTTAATTCATGTGTACAAGAACGTGGTAGTAAGACACTATTCTTACACAAATTGGTTTGAGTTGTAAAGCGGTGAGGACAACTCTTTAAACCACTTCTTTGTTTTGTTCAAGAGATCGACATTCGCAAGAGGTGCGTTACGCATACTTTCGTTAATTATTTATTTGTTATGATCTTAAGTCTTCCATGTGTACTCTTGATGTCTACATGTTTTATTGTAAGTCATGTATTATAAACTCAACAAGTGGCATCACGAGCCTTGTATAACAAGTAATTAATTCTTGAAACACATAATTAAAATAAACATGTTGTGTTATTATTTTATGCGTAGATCTAGGGTTTGCAAAACCTAAACCCTAATTTTTGGGGGGCATTTTTGGTGCCCTAATTAGGGTTTTGTAAACTTAAAGTTTTAATTGGATTAGAAACCCTAGGATGCATGCAATTTATGTGTATTATGTGAATCGTGTTTAATTGCATTAATTGTTAAGTGTAATTTTATGTCCATGATAATTATCGCATGTTTTATCATGGATCCGCTTTATTGTATGTCTTTCTTGTTTAAGTGATATACACTAAATTATGATAGATCTAAAATTGGGAAGACCTCAATCATTATTAATTTAATCAATTATGTGCTATGTGGTATGTATTTAATTTTGACTTACATAATCGATGAATCGATGCATGTGGCTCACCTTGTACATAGATGAAAAGCGGTGAAAGTCTTAATTAAATATATGCATATTGATGATCTATAATTGATTATTAATAGGATTTATCAAAAGGTTTGCGTGGCTATTTGATATGCATGACTTTTATTTGTTATGCATTCATTGTTTATATGTTTATTTTTAAATACTTTCTTGTTTGTTATGTGTAACAAGGGTATTTTACAAGAAAATAAACTGACCTAAACAATGGTGAAACATGTATTTTAAGCATAGTAATCATAATCGTTTAATTGATTGGTGACTTTGGTACAAATGGACTGAGCGGCTCACCCACTAGAATGAACTATAAAGGGTTAATAAAGAAATGCGCACAACAATCGAAAGGATGTCTAAGGTTATGCTTTAGCGCTTACAGTCCTCTCGCCCTCTGTAAGTTCGAATGGAGCTACTTAGTAAGCCATTAAATGTGCAAGCTCATCTTAAGGCGAATTAGTTTTAATTCCATGCGCCACTTTGGTGGTAATTAACCGAAACACTAAGTGTTTACACTTATGCAAAAGTACGGTATAATGGATGATAATTAACACTAAATTCCTTGATTGGTGAATCCAATACCTCAATTAAAGTTTGATGATGAAAAGCTTATACATTAAAACAAGATATAAATGTTTTAATAAAAACTATGTTACGAAGATGAATGCATGACATCTTTGTACATATTTGATTGACATCAAAATCATTACCCTTAATTTAAGTTATATGCCATCCATAAACGGAAACACCTAAGATTACCTTTTATTTGCGTGAGAACGTGATTTAGATCGTAATCAAAGGGTAAAATATCCACGTGACGCGAGAGCGGGCATAGATGATTTTGCGTTTCTTAAGTGGGACAACTTAATTGAGTTTTGTAGTGAGCGGCAACTCAAGGCATAAGATGGGGATAAAACATGTTTACATGGCAATTGAAATTGGCTAAATGTAAATCCCATAAATCTAGGAATTGCAATTTGAAAATTGGCAATTGAGGTTCGACTCGTACCATCTTGAATAATTTCATTACTAGCGAGATCAACCGATGTGATGAAACTATGTCAATTTGGATCCTAGTTTTCGGTGAAAATTAAATGGTTATATGATTATGAACCATGGGTATTTAATTTTCTTGAAAAGGCTAATTATCGAAAATACTAAAATTGAATTTTGTAATTCTTTTGAATGTATAAATGCAACATTTAACCGTAAACGAGGTTTAGTCTTTGATCAAGAATTGATCCATTCGCTTTCAAACAAATGTTTGATCCGAATAATTCTGAAAAAAACAAACGAAGTCTCTTTTCCATGGGAGAAGCATGAGACTCAATCCTATTCCTTTTCATGAATAGGAATGTTTGAATTGTCTAAATTCTAATGTAACTCATAGCAATGAATTGCACATCATATTTTCATAAAGATTTCATTACCCTCATTTGGTGAATGAATCCTTGTGTAACAAACATGAATCTTTGGTTAAGTGGAAAACATGTATATGAGTTACTAAATTAGAAGCTAGACTAATTACCGTGAAAATTGGTAAAAGGCAAACTAGCTTTATTTATCTAGTTGTTTTGCTTTAACCTTTAAAGGTGCTACATACCATTATGGGCATGGTAGGCCTGTTAAGGAAGAAATTGCATACCAAATTTTTCAAGATAATAACACTGATGGATAACCCATCATTCATAGAGTAGAATACACCTTTTAGTACCTTAGTAATGATTACGTATGGTTCTTCAAAGGTGTAGGAAAGTAAAAGCAAGCAAGTTGTTTTCACTTTGGTTATGAAACACTTACAATGTTGTCAAATTCAGTGGGAGCATTTGTGTTGCATTACTGAATAAGAAGTTGTTATAATGATTTCTAATTCAGTGGGAGCTACAAGCCTTATTTGCTGCGTAGTAATCCAAATTATCTCTTGAATATCATGTAGATAATTACTTTCCAATTGTAGGCACTTATGTTTTTTAAGGATTGTCATGTGCGTTTCCTTACAAATCAATATAGTCTTATATCTACTAGTTATATTTATGACACAAATCATATTAATCAAATAAACGAACGTGTATCGTGTTGTTTATATGCTACATGATGTTGTTCCATGCACAAGTGGGAGAAATCTTTATTGTGTGCAAGGTACAACACATATTAATATGATTTAAATGGATTCTCTTGTTGTAAAGTAAGAGAATAACGTTCTAATAGGAAGTATACATTTAAATATGTATGATTGTCCTATTAAGAACATGTGTCAAGATGATAACAAAGACTACTTTATTTTAAATATTAATGTCATTCAATATTTAAGAAACACTTGTTGTTGCAATTTATGTTACGTGAGAACGTGAACTAGATTATAGACCAAGGTAAAATATCCACGTTTCGTGAGAGCGAGCATGGATGATTTTGCGGTTTACGTTGAACATTTCATGGAATGACATAATTAAATGAAGTAATCTAATACTACTTTAATTTTAAGTATTCGTTGAATGACTTAAATATATGTAGTAAATATTAACTTGAAATTATTAATTGAAACCTGAGGTGGTGTTCATAATTACTTTAATTATAAATGTTTATGATTTTGTAAAGTCACAAACATGAAGTCTTTTAATTCAAGACTTATAATATAAAGTAAGGCGTTAACTTGCTATGTTTTAAGACATATGCATGAAGTCAATGAGTTGATCAATGACTTATAACGTATAGTGGGATTATAATCGTTATGTTTTTGACTTGGTCAAAATACTTGAGTTATAATGCATGCAATTGATTTGGTAATTCTATTATACGATTAAGTTTTACTTTGTTGGTAAATAGGATAAACCAAAGAGTAGATGGTTATCTTAAATATTGTTAGATCAATCTTACAATATTAATTCTAATGAAATACCATAGTCTTATGGTATGTTCGATTAGAAGAATCAAAATTTATTGGCATTGTTTGATTCAAGATAACTATAGTTTCTTCCAAAAGTTATCAAGGTTAGTAGATTGAGTATAGATTGAATATACTCAATAAGACTCCAACCTAGAAGATTGATAAGACACCATTTGTTTATGGAATGTGATGAATCACATTAAGTCTTATAAATGAAGTTCTGAATTTGTTAAACTACTTGTAGAGTGAGTTGTAACAAACTAATGTCAGGAACTGTTAATGTTTTTGTAATGTCCCAAAAGAGAACAATGTATTGTTGCTCTACTTGCTAAACTATTTAAAGGTAATCTTTAAATTGTTAAAGGCAAGTGGGAGTTTTGTTTAGATCTTGAAAGATTAAATTACAAAATACATAATCTTCTAAAATGCACTAGCAAATATCATGATGAGGCTAAACATGTAAATGATATTGTCATTCATAGATCCGTAAGGATATCTCAGATATTTAATATGCTGAGGAATTATGAGTTACATGATCATGATAATCATGTTAATCATGATGATGAATTTACCAAATGTTGAATTATGGTAAATCAATCATACTATGAATGTTGAGATGCTGTCCATAAAGATAATCAACTTTAGATACTTGGTTTATCTTAATAATGAAAATGAGTTTCTTCAAAGGATGGAAACCCTAGTGGTTTAAATCTTTGTGTAGAAATCATATGGAAAATATTGTACATGTATTTAATGCATGTCTAGTGATAATAATATTAATCATACTTAAGAAATTAACTATGATTGAATATTCTTTCCTAGATACATTATATAGAAGTATAAAGATTATAATTGTCATACTTAGTTTCATTGATATGAAACTTTGACAATGAATATCAGAAATCTTTGTTGTGGAATTACTTTGCGAGGACGATAAGTAATACAAAGTAGTTTTATGAATTCAAATAATCTTTAAATATGTACAGAATGCAAGAATCCATAAATGGATATATGCATGCATCTAGGAGATGATTCTTATGTTTAATATTAAATCCATGTTTGATTTAATAATTAAAATAAGATAGCTCATAAGTATTCCTGAAAGCTAGTGGGAGTATTATTTTTATTTTCTTAAATCTTATATGTTGTATGGGCAACTACATTCCACCTAAATTAAGTTTTAGTTGGGAATGAAACTTAGTTTGTAAGATTTGGAAATAAGACATACAACCTTGGAATATATGTTTATTACTATAAACATATGCGGTAAATAAATGAGTCTGATAGAACATGATGGATATATAATGAGATCTTAAAGTCTAACTTGAAGATTCATCATGTACATCATGTTTTAAGATTGTTGTGTCATGCTTGATTACAAGATGATTTGACAACATTAAAAGTTGTTAGTGTAATAAATATTTTAAAAGGAATATGTTTGGATTTAGAATCTCATTCCACAATCTGGAGATGCTCCTAGATTCTATGGATGAAAATATGGCGATTGTTTCATAATTGTCATTGCCAACAAACTTGAGTTTTGGTAGGCACCAACATTACACTATAACTGTTCAAAGTTTACGGATGTTTAAAGAGCATATTGTTGTTCACAATGATGCTAGTATAATTGAGATGACACTCAGTTTTAGTCATGGTATCCTTGATGATGACCATGTTGACTAATTATGTTCCGCTAAGGGCATAGTTGCATTATACATTAAAGAATAAAGAATACTTTAAAACTTTAAAGTTTTGAAAGATAATTGTCATAAAAGGGTGGTTCGGGGTTATCACGCACCTTATGGAATGATATGACAATATCAAGATATGTGTAAACATATACAAGAAATTCATTTATTGAATTCTTGAAATAAGTATTCTCAAAATTCCTATAGATCAAAGTTAATTGAAATTATGCCACGTCAACAAGTATGATTATCATGACTTGAGGCAAAATTCATTAACTAATAATTATCATGCATTGATCTATTTAGTATTTGGATAAAGGATGTTAAACAATTATTATTTATAATGAATTAAAGTACGGTATCGTTTAATTTCATTTATAATATTGTGTCATGTATTTGCATGTTTAAATCCTTGAATAACTTAAGTTATTCTAAATAGTCCGTTGTCGATCAATAACATGGGAATGATATTGAATTAAGACAAATCGAGTATTAGTTAGAATATACTTGAAAGTATATAGATTCGTAGCATGACTAATTTCGATGATATTCAATGGATTGAGTATAGGACTTATCCCACCCACATGATGATACTTTATGGATCTTTGTCATTAAATATATCATGAATATTTATCCTCGACTTGAGATACCGAGATATGTCATGGATGTAGTGCATTTCTATAAAGCAATCTAACGCTATACGTAATCGGTAGTTATAAGGGTTGTTTTCGGAAGTGTTGCGAAATGTGAATCGCTTGTAGTCAAAATAGGATATGTTTCCTTCAAATTTATTTTGAAGTATAATAATGTGAGCCCTCGTAGGGTTGTTAAGATGTTTGCATAGCCATGCCCAAGGTCTTCGGAATATGTTCGGAAGATTTGGTAATCTTGATCAATCACATAAAGCGAGAAAGCAGAATAGTTAATTAAGAAATGAGTGAGATCCATATTCTTATTAACATGGTATTAGAAACAAAGGATGAATATGATGATGAATCATCAAAACTTGGTTTTCTCCAAAAACCATACACGAGTTGTCTGGGGCATTGGCGTGTTGCTAGACGCTAACCAATGTCATTTCACATTTTGTAAACATATCCAGTGGAGTCATGGAAATGTATATATTTACAAACACATAAATGTCCGGATTCGAACTCGTGACCACGGGATTGCACACATTAGCGAATGAGAATTAAAGTTAAATAATTAATGTTAATGTTTTCGATTAATTATTGCACATTAAGTCCGCTTAACGATCGTTAAGTATTTAACGAAAAATTACTAACGACCGTTAAATGAAAAGAGAAAGGACTAGTAATGGAAAATCTTGAAAAGGATAAGTTATGGGTTTTCTTTGGGCTTATCTCATGGCGGCCATAGGAGGTTATCCCAACCCAAATCCTTAACTTGTTCCCAAAGGTTTCCATGCACTATATAAACAAGGCTAGGTTCTAGGTTTTCATAACTTTGTGCATTGAATTAACCCTAGATCTCTCATCTCTCTCTTGCAATTCTCGGCGAACACCCCATTGTTAGGGAGTTTGGTTTTGGTTTTCCATTAAACGAGGACTTGTGTTAGATCTAGCAATCGCTGATTCGTTGGTTAATTCGTGTGTACAAGAACGTGGTAGTAAGACACTATTCTTACACAAATTGGTTTGAGTTGTAAAGCGGTGAGGACAACTCTTTAAACCACTTCTTTGTTTTGTTCAAGAGATCGACATTCGCAAGAGGTACGTTACGCATACTTTCGCTTAATTATTTATTTGTTATGATCTTAAGTCTTCATTGTGTACTCTTGATGTCTACATGTTTTATTGTATGTCATGTATTATAAACTCAATGATCGATCCGGATCAACAATTCAACCAGATTCAACTTCCATTGACTTATGTTGACCGATTTGGTAATTTGATTGTGACTTTAATTTCAAACAGAGTTAAGCCTTCTAAAAGCTATCAGAAGCTTAAAAAAACTTAAAACAAGCGTTAGCTAAGCTTATTGAAGCTTAAAAGTAGAATTGAAGTATTTTTATTTTCCAATTATTTTTCGATTTTTTTATTTTAATTAATGATGAGAAACAAACCGAGATTACTTGAAATAAGGAAATTTGAACAAGACAATTCTTAATAAGCTAATATGAGAAACATTTAGAGCCAAACAATGATTTGAGAAATTAAGTTGAATTTCATTAACTTTGAAATTTTGAAATTACAAAGAAAGATTACAAAAGCTTAATACTACTTGAAAACATTAAACGAAATTACAACTAAAACTATGCTATCAAATTTAAATTGATGTAAAAATAATGGTATGATTTTCTAAAAGCAATGAAAAAGCGGACAAATTTTACAACCGTGAATGAAATGGTATTTATAATCGATGAGGAGCTTAGGGTTTGATCTTCGAAGCTTGGGATCCTTCCCACTTGTAATCTCAACCATTCAACATTAGCTTCATTCCTAAGCATGATTTGAGAGCGTTGGATCATATGTTATCATCTCACTTCCCACGGATTGCCGTGGCAATCCTCTACACGTGTCGAGATGTCGATGCTTCTAGATGCAATTTAAGTGTGGGTAACTTGAGGTGAGAAAGGGTAAATGGTGATGAGGTAAACAAGTAACCATGGGAGTTTTATCCCTTTTGCGCGTCTCCGTTCGGGATGGGTTTGGGATTGTTAATATTTATTTGACTTGTTGACTTAAGGGTAGTTAAAAGGGTGTTGACCGTGGGTATTTAAAGTTTCGATGGGTAAATTAAATGGTGTAACGGGTATGGACTATGGTTTTGGACTTGGGGTGGATTTGTTGTTACCGGTTGACTTGATTTAATGGATTTGGGCTAGTGCATTATTTGGGCCCAAGGTATAATAGATTGGACCAAGGTGTAATGGACTAGTATAGGATCCAAAAGCTAACACAAGGACTAATTGTGTACATTCTGAAATTCAAGGGATCAATTCTGAAAATTCTAAAAATGTAATCCAAGGGCCTTTCTTGTCAATCTCAAATAAACCAAGGATTGAACTTGCCAAATCTGAATCTTTAGGGGTACATTCGCCAATTCTTTGAAACTTGAGGGACCGATTTTGCCATTTCTTTAAAGTTGAACAAATCTTTCTTAAATCATCCTCTCAAGATAGAAATCTTCACAGATGCTCAATTCGACCTTCCGCTCATCTTTAGCACTCTTTATCTCTCGTGCTCGGGTTTTCGTCCGATTTGGCTATCTTTTGTGTTTTGACATATCCGTACTGTACATGCATAAACTCAAGAAACCATTAAATATTAGCAATAAACCGCTCTTTCTTGGTTATTTTCGGTCCGATTTGATAAAGAAATGATATGTGTTTAGCACATATCAAAATACCCCAGACTTGACGATTGTCGTGTCCCCACGCACTGCAATCAACTCACGCTTCTAAAACCAAGGTTTCAATCTTTTTCTACTAAACCTATGAGAAGTAGCAAAGATTCCTCAAAAGAGATTAAGAAACCCTTAATTCTAAAACGCCCCGTTTACCTTTTACTTCACATATATATATTGCGATTAAGTACATTCCGATTATGAGTGACGGTGTGTTGAACTTTCATGTCGATCAATAACTCCAATATTTTTCAAGCGACACGTTAGGATCACGGAGTAGGAAACACAACACAACGTGAAGTGACCATACGGATAGAATACATCGTCGCTGATTTTTCACATGTCCCCAAACTAAGCGTAAAATCGAAATCATTGTTAAATATGCCTCTAGATGCTAACACTACCCATGCAAGTTACTTGTGTAATTACCTTTTGCTCCCATTTTCCTATTTTTCTCTATTTATTTTATTTTTGTGAGAAATGAATTTCTTCAAATTTCTCGTTTCGATAATTTTTATTCCGATAAAGATATAAACCTAAGTCGATAATTAGTTATCCATCTTCCTCAAGAACCATTGCCTTAAAAATGAGGTCCACATCAAGGAATTTTATTCACTTATATTTTGACTTTTCATTTTCTTTTCAACATTTTTTTGCACTTATACTTTTACTTATATGAGCTATGAACTACGGAGCTTCACGGGTAATTCCAAGACCTTACATGTTTCGAATAAAGGATCCAAGGGCAAGCATGACGGAAAATTCCAAGACTCTAGGCTTCATGAAATGACGATCCCGATGGGTTAGACCAAGACCTCACCCAATCCCGACTAGAGGTCCAAGGGCGGCGTAAGAGGGTAGCCAAGACCTAAACGCTTACTTTTGAAATAAGAATCCAAGGGTCCGATCTCGAACTGCAGCTCATAACTTTATTTATTATTCATTACTTTATTTATTACGAGTCCTTGATGTGTACCCAATTTTTAAAACAAAGATTCTTTTAAGAAGGTAAAGAACTAACTATCGCCAAAACTCACATCTCTAATTATTTATTCACATATATGGGGTGAAACAATTTTGTGGAGCAAAAATCCATAAGTACCTTTGATGGGCTCTAAAGAGAACCAACTACTCCACGCTTAGCATCTAAACTCATAAGTAACTCTATCATTCCTCGATCTCATAAATTTAAAATCCCAAATAATGAGATCGCGGATGCTTAGCCGATAATTAAATTATCGATGGTTAAGGAACAAGCTAGGGCTCAACACGCCCGGTCAAGTCAATTCCATTCCTACTCTCACCAGTGGAAAGTCAACAAGGTGTCAAAACATATATTAACTTAGCAACTGCCAGTAAAATAATCTCAAGTCTCGCATTTTAAAGTCACTTATTAGAAACTAGCAAATTCTTTTTAAGCTTCGCATATTTAAAATCACTTAGGAGACTTGCAAATTCTTGGCTTTTGAGCTAGAATCGCATTTCATAGCCTCTTGTCTAAGCAATTAGCAAAGGCTTTTTCAAGAAAACATATTTAAAGAAACTTCTAAGAGACTAGCAAGAACTTTTCAATCATAAAGCTAGCAAAAGCTTATACAAATTTTAAATTTTCTCATTTTGCACAATTTTTTTTCATTTTCTAAGGAAAAATGGGGTTGCGAGAGTATACGACAAAAAAAAGCAAGTGTGGTCAAATCAAATCGAAGATTACCCACCCCAGACTAAAATGAAACATTGTCCTCAATGTTTAAAGGCAAGAGTATCAACGAAAATCTAAAAGCCGTTTATTAAGTATGCTCAAAGATAAACGTTAGTCGATAAGTTTAGGATATCGGATTTCCATGAGCATCGATCATGAAACTCGAGTGGAGAAAAGACAAACTTCGAGTACGAGAGTCTTCATATCGGGAAAATCCTAGACAAAAACATCACAAACAACCAAACATGAGAAATCGAAGAGGCTAACCCCTTCACGTCACTTATTAGAAAATAGAAAGAAGATAAAGATAAGCATGGGGTGCCTCCCATGAAGCGCTACTGTTTTTGATCACCGAGTCGCTAGCCTTACTCGTCCCCGAATTCATTTGTCCTTGGGGCAACAAGTGGGAAGGATACCCGGATCAAAGATGGTATCCTCACTCCGAAGGGAAAGAGAATGGGTGGGTTGGGAGGAAAGAAAATGTCGGGCTCAAGCACAAATGGGATAACATCCCCCAAACTCACATAAGGTATATCAAGAAAGAAGAATGATCCATCATCCGGCGGTTTAGCGGGTGGACGAAAGGATGATGGATAGATAAGAGAATACTCCAAAGAAGACGGGAGCTCATCGGGATAAGTGAGGGTCGAATCAACAGAGGAAGGAGAATCATCACTAAGCAAGCTTTCAAGAAAAATGAAATCTTGATCAGAGTCGCACCAGTCACTCTCAATACTCGGTGGTATTGGATCATCAAGAAATAAGTCGATTTCTTCCATATCAGAATCATAAGGCGGATTATCAAGAATATCGTCTTCAACCACTTTAGTCGATTCATTCATCTCGGCTTCATTTCAAATCAATCTCCATAATATCCTCGATTGTCGAGTCATCACTTTCTTCATCTTGCATAACATCACATGACGAGAGAGAAAGGTCGGAGCACGTAGATGGGACAAGTGGTGTGCTCTCGAGCTAGCAATATCCACCACTTCCGTTGTGGTCTCGAATCGGACTTAAAATCTTTGTCGAAAAGAGGATTAACTTCACAAAAGGTATAGTCGTCCTTGAATTCAAAAGTGGATTTGAGAAAATCCGGAAGTAACCTTGAAATGTCAAGAGAATCACACAAAACGAATCACAATCACCGCCGATATATCCTCGGACTCACTGGGATTGGGTCAAGGCTCTCAACACTTGACGATTCCGTTTAGGAATAGTGCTAGAGGCTCTTCCCCATTATGAGAGAGTCCATGGGTTCAACAATGTTTAAAGAAACATGATCATCGACCTCTTCCAAAGAACGTCACTTAGCTCAACGGTGTGAGAGAAGGGAAAGGTCGAAATGAAAGGCTCGAAGCGGAGTGGTTTCATTGACAAACTCTCATAATATTCTTTCATTTGAATGGAATCCTCATCATCATCGAAAACGAAAGTCTTGCGATATTGGGCTATTGTAGCATTGTAGACGTCGTCATCGGTGGCTTGACAATCGTAAAAATGATGGGGACCACCACAATAATCACATCTTTTGGTAACTGTATCAACGGGCTCTGATTTTTGGTTCATGCATCGAATATCATCAGTAAGCTTAGCCATCTCAACCAGTTTATTTCTTGATGTCGGAACTTTCGATTTGTTCTCGATGATCGTCAATATATCCCTTGGGGTAAGATACAAGATATTGCCACCGGCGGCTGTATTAAGTGAATCTTGATCGGTTTGCGTTAAAGCATTGTAGAATATATCGATCTAGAGTAATTTTGAGAAACCATGATGTGGGCATTTTCGTAGAAGATCTTTGAATCCATCCCATGCCTCACCAAAACTTTCATCAAAACGCTGCTGGAAGTTTGTAATTTCGTTCTTAAGATTTTTCGTTTTAGAATAAGGAAAGAAACGATTTACAAATTTTGAAACGAGATCTTCCCAAGCAGTGATCGATCGAGGGGGTTCTTTATCGAGCCAATTCCGGGCTACCCGCTCGAGAGAAAATGAGAATAACATCAACTTAATTGTGTCATGAGGAACATCCTTATACTTTATAGTTGAAATTAAATTATCAAACCATCGGATGTGAGCATAGGGATCGTCCCTCTCGAAACCATAGAATGGATTCGACATAATTAGTTGAATTAAACCAGTTTGTATCTCGAAATTTTCAGAAAGAATCTCTGGTACAACGATAGCATCTTCGTAACCCTCGGTGGGTACTCGGAGCAGTTCTGACATCGTACGCGTGTCCGCCATTAGAATTAAACATGTAGAGGGATAAGAAGATAGAATTATCGGTTTAGAGGATAAAGAAGATAGAATCAAACGGTTCAAGAGGGTAAAGAGATAAAGAATTGACGGTTTAGAGGATAAACACGATTATTTTTGGGTTTTTATAAATAGAAAACATAAAAAGAAAACAATTTTTGAAAAGGAAAATCTTTGTGGGTTTTTAATAAAAGGGATATTTACAATAAACAACGATAACTTCTGGGAAGGATCTTTAAATGCACGCGAATCGAGATGGAATCGAAAACTCACTACATGCCCTCCGAACAACGGCGCCATTTTGATATGCTCGTTTCGTACATATATTTTCCAAGAAATACAGAGGAATGTATTTCCGGTCGTTTTCAATGAGGATGAATGGGTTTAACAACTCAAGTCGATTGATTCGGGATTGAATAGGTAAAAGGATTTTGAGTGATTTGTAAACTACGGTGCAAGGAATAATAAAGAAAAGCAATTAAAACTACGAATCTATAATGCAAATAAGGAATTTAGACTAGAAATGCAAAGTTGAGCTAATATGCAAATTACGATTTAATTAAAACGCGATTTAAATGCAAACTAATCCAATTTAATCCTAAAAGTGAACTAATATTTTCTCTGACTAAAATGATATTTAAAAGTTATTTGGAATTTAAAACTATTTTTTGGCTTTTTCTTGATTTATTTTTAATTAAAAACTAATTTAAGACATTTAAAATATACTAAAATACTAAAACTTAGGAAAACTTGTAAGAAAATTACAAAACTATTTTACGAAAATCAAAATTAACTAAAAGCATTTTAGCTGGAATCACATTTGTTTGGCTTTTCTCTAATTATTATGAATTAGAAACTATTTAAAACTAATTAAATTGCTAAAATATACTATTTAAGCTATGAAAATTCTGAAAAATACTTTTATGACTTTTGATTTTTCTAAAACTAATAAAATTGAAATTGCAGTTTTCTGACCTTTTTCTAAATTATTTGGATTAAATGCTAATTAAAAAGGCTTAAAAATGATTTTAAATGCAGAAAAATAGCAAAAGAGCATGGAAAAATAAGAAAAATTCCAGAAAACTCTAATATGATACTGAGAATCAGGTAAAAATAACAAAAACAACTTTGGAGAACAGAATCTTTGATTTGGGCAACAAAATGATGTAATAAGCACTAGAAATAAGCTAAAAGCTAACTATAAGCTACCATAAGCTACCTAAGGCTCAAACTGACCTAAACTAACTAAAACTAAGCTACTGCAACTGATTTGAATCCAAAAAGCTCAAGTAAAAGGTAAATAAGCACAAGTTCACTTCAAAGCTACCAAATGCTAAACGGCCCTAAAGTGCCTACTTCTAGTACTAATTAAGCCATCTTAGAAAATCATAAAATAATCTAAAAATATCTTGATTAAAAGAACCAACCAAAGATTCAAAATCCGTACACGACTTAATTGGACTAAAATTGAGTGAATTAAAATGCATAAATTGAAGTCGTTTGTACTTGCAATGGAAATTTTGACTTTTTAAGAAAACATGCGATTTGACTTATCCGAGATTTGATCTATCAAAGCGAGTTAGAAATGATGTTTTAAGCTATAATTGAACTAAATTAAGCTACTCTAATGATCCTTACACCTAAATCTAAGCTATGACAATTCTTTTCCTAATCGATATTAGATTAAGAGCGACTTATGTTGAATTTTGACTTTTATTAAGCTAAAGTAAAATGAAAGACCTGAATTCAACTTAGCTAACCTAAATAAGACTAACCTAAACCGGTTTAACCATCGAGGCACTATAATTCACCAAATCACGACTTAATCCAAACACTATTTTATAAGACTAAAATGCAATAAACTCTAAATATCTATAAATCTAATCCATGATGCCTATTAACTACGATCAAATATCGTATTAAAACTAAATGATGCGGGAATAACAACTATAACTATCAAATTCAAACTAAACTAATTATGCAAGAAAGACATAAATGAAATAGCAATTTGAAATCGGTTTATAAACACTTACCGCCCAGCCACTATGGCTTGCTACAATTGATCAAATAACCTTTACTAATGACAATTAAGCTTAATCCAATCCTGTGTCCGATCCGGATAAACAATTCAACCGATTCACCCATTGACTTATGTTACCGATTTGGTAATTTGATTGTGACTTTAATTTCAAACGAGTTAAGCCTTCTAAAAGCTATCGAAGCTTAAAAAGTTTAAACAAGTTGTAGCTAAACTTATTGAAGCTTAAAAAGTATAATTGAAGAATTTTTTATTTTCCAATTATTTTTCTGATTTTTTTGTATTTTTAATTAATGATGAGAAACAAACTGAGATTACTTTAAATAAGGAAATTTGAACAAGACAATTCTTAATAAGCTAATATGAGAAACATTTAGAGCCAAACAATGATTTGAGAAATTAAGTTGAATTTCATTAACTTTGAAAATTTGAAATTACAAAAGCTTAATACTACTTGAAAACATTAAAACGAAATTACAACTAAAACTATGCTACTGAAATTTAAATTGACAGAAAAATAATGGTAACAGATTTTCTAAAAGCAATGAAAAACTGGACAAATTTTACAACTGTGAATGAAATGGTATTTATAACTGATGAGGAGCTTAGGGTTTGATCTTCGAAGCTTCAGGATCCTTCCCACTTGTAATCTCAGCCATTCAACATTAGCTTCATTCCTAAGCATGATTTGAGAGCGTTGGATCATATGTTATCATCTCACTTCCCACGGATTGCCAGGTGGCAATCCTCTGCATGTCGAGATGTCGATGCTTCTAGATGCAATTTAAGTGTGGGTAACTTGAGGTGAGAAAAGGTAAATGGTGATGAGGTAAACAATAACCATGGGAGTTTTATCCCTTTTGGCGCATCTCGGTTCTGGGATAGGTTTGGGATTGTTAATATTTATTTGACTTGTTGACTTAAGGGTAGTTAAAAGGGTGTTGACCGTGGGTATTTAAAGTTTGACCGTGGGTAAATTAAATGGTGTAACGGGTATGGACTATGGTTTTGGACTTGGGGTGGATTTGTTGTTACCGGTTGACTTGATTTAATGGATTTGGGCTAGTGCATTATTTGGGCCCAAGGTATAATAGATTGGACCAAGGTGTAATGGACTAGTATAGGATCCAAAAGCTAACACAAGGACTAATTGTGTACATTCTGAAATTCAAGGGATCAATTCTGAAAATTCTAAAAATGTAATCCAAGGGCCTTTCTTGTCAATCTCAAATAAACCAAGGATTGAACTTTCCAAATCTGAATCTTTAGGGGTACATTCTGCCAATTGCTGAAACTTGAGGGACTGATTCAGCCATTTCTTTAAAGTTGAACAAATCTTTCATAAATCATCATCTCAGCATAGAAATCTTCACAGATGCTCAATTCTGACCTTTCGGCTCAGCTTTAGCACTCTTTATCTCTCGTGCTCGGGTTTTCGTCTGATTTGGCTATCTTTTGTGTGTTTTGACATATCCGTACCTGCACATGCATAAACTCAAGAAACCATTAAATATTAGAAATAAATGGCTCTTTCTTGGTTATTTTGGGTCTGATTTGATAAAGAAATGATATGTGTTTTAGCACATATCAAAATACCCAGACTAGACGATTGTCGTGTCCCCACGCAATGCAATCAACTCACGCTTCTAAAACCAAGGATTTCAATCTTTTTCTACTAAACCTATGAGAAGTAGCAAAGATTCCTCAAAAGAGATTAAGAAACCCTTAATTCTAAAACGCCCCGTTCACCTTTTACTTCACATATATATATTGCGATTAAGTACATTCCGATTATGAGTGACGGTTTGTTGAACTTTCATGTCGATCAATAACTCCAATATTTTTCAAACGACACGTTAGGATCACGGAGTAGGAAACACAACACAACGTGAAGTGACCATCTGGATAGAATACATCGTCCCGATTTTCACATGTCCCCAAACTAAGCGTAAAATCGAAATCATTGTTAAATATGACTCTAGATGCTAACACTACCCATGGAAGTTACTTGTAATTACCTTTTGCTCCCATTTTCCTATTTTCTCTATTTATTTTATTTTTGAGAAATGAATTTCTTCAAATTTCGTTTCGATAATTTTATTCCGATAAAGATATAAACCTAAGTCGATAATTAGTTATCCATCTTCCCTCAAGAACCATTGCCTTAAAAATGAGGTCCACATCAAGAAAGTTTTATTCACTTATATTTTTGACTTTTCATTTTTCTTTTCAACATTTTTTTTGCACTTATACTTTTACTTATATGAGCTATGAACTACGGAGCTTCACGGGGTAATTCCAAGACCTTACACATTTCAGAATAAAGGATCCAAGGGCCGTTACGACGGAAAATTCCAAGACTCTAGGCTTCATGAAATGACGATCCCAGTGGGTTAGACCAAGACCTCACCCAATCCCGACTAGAGGTCCAAGGGCCGGCGTAAGAGGGTAGCCAAGACCTAAACGCTTACTTTTGAAATAAGAATCCAAGGGTCCGATCTCGAACTGCAGCTCATAACTTTATTTATTATTCATAACTTTATTTATTACGAGTCCTTGATGTGTACCCAATTTTTAAAACAAAGATTCTTTTAAGGTAAAGAACTAACTATCGCCAAAAACTCACATCTCTAATTATTTATTCACAGATATGGGGTGAAACAATTTTGTGGGAACAAAAAGCCATAAGTACCTTCGATGGGCTCTAAAGAGAACCAACTACTCCACGCTTAGCATCTAAACTCATAAGTAACTCTATCATTCCTCGATCTCCGCAAAGTTAAAATCCCAAATAATGAGATCCGCGGATGCTTAGCCGACAATTAAATTATCTATGGTTAAGGGAACACGCTAGGCTCAACACGCCCGTGTTGATCCCGATTGAGCAAACGATCTAATATAGAAACCGACTTGTAACAAAAACTTATTAAGTATTACGCGAATTTAACACTTAATCTTAAGAAGAAGAACAATAAACATTCAACACCTCAATATTATTGATAATACGAATACTCTTACAAGATTAGGGTTTTCAACCTTGAAGTGTATCGACCTTAGATATAAAACATACGTATATCTAACCTAACCTAGGACCTCCTTTTATAGGCTAAGGAGTCCTATACATTATAAAATACGTAACCTACAAGATAAATATCTTTTCCATATTTATCTAATACATAATATCAAACCGACTATACAAGACTAGCAGTGGTTACATATCAATATCAGTGGTTACATTCTTCTACTAGCCGCGGTTTGTCTTCATCCGTGGTTACATCATTACGTCCGTGGTTATATCAACTTTGTCCTCGGCCCAAAGACTTAGAGTAATTCTTGATCCAAGGAACCTAAAACCAACAATCCTCCCTAAACTTGATACATTCCAATGTAATTCTCAAGTTTCTTTTAAGCTCAAAACATCTGAATTGGAGGATGTAGTCAAACACTTACTAGATTTAAGAATTTTCTCATACTTGACAACAAATTGTAAGCTTGACCATCATAGGGTATCAACATCTTGATAATACCGAGCTTCAACATCCGAGCAATAATTCACGGATGCTTATTTAGATGAGGATAATCACCTTCTACAAGCATATGAATAACCTTTCCAAAAACAGTTAAAACATGAACTCCACAAGTTTGATATAAAAACCATCTTGTAACATGACCATTGTAGAGTCCTTGCCATTCAGGTTCACCATGAGTAGGTTCAAATAAAATCTTCAAATGATGATAAACCAGTCTCTCATGATAATCATTTGGATGTACTTCACCAAACTTATTCTTGTAAAGTATCCAAAGATTCATCAAATCATCTCTATCAAAATCTTCAAGCATCTGTGAAAATTTATTATACTCAAATACTTCATTGTTGAGTCTTTGAATTTTCCACACCTTCAATTCCAACTTTAAGCTTAAACTCATAAGAAATGATTTGATTTACATCTTCAACAACTTTCAATCTTTTAGAATCGGATGTCTCCGAACCTCGATTTTCTCTTTCTTTTACTTTGAATCCACTCTTCATCTTTTTAATCCACTCTTCTTCCTTTTAGAATTCATTGATGAAATCATCTTTATTAATCCTCATACATCTCATAAATCTCCAAAATTATTTCAAATGAACATTTACTAAGATTATCAGGAATATGAATGCCTGAGTTCTTAATAATTTTCATCAATACATTCCTCATTTGTGCAATTGTAAGAGGTTTCTTTCTTACAACTTGTTTCTTTTCATTACTGAACTTCCTTGCCCATTCACCCAAAAGTCTCGTTTTCCTCATCATCCAACAAAGCCCATTCTTGTGCAATATACTCATCACTTATTAATTTAGAAGCTTGAAGATAATTTTGTGATTCATACCATATAGCTAACAATCTCGACTAGCTTCCTCTTCATCTTGCTTCCTTTTCTAAAGTCGCTTGATCATCGCCACAATACTTTTGCATACTCGCATCATAAGCTTCTTGTTCTTCTTTACTTTTAAACTTGACTCTGGTACAACAACCCCTTTACCTTTCCCAATATCAGATTGAACCACTTTCTTCTTCAAAGGTTCACCAATAACTAAACTTTTAACTCTGGAATGGCAGGTTTAGAAATAGATGAGGTTTTGCTTAGATTTATCAAGGTACTTGCAGCTTCTTTCTCAACTTCTTTAGACTTAGGTGGTGATTCAGAGAGAGTTGTGACAATAGTGGAAGTGGTTATGATAGCAGTGGGTATGACAGTAGTGGGTATGATTGCCATGTCTGAAACTGCAGCAGTGGTTACAAGAGTACTAACCGTGGTTGCAGACATACTATCAGTGGTTGTGTTCTGCACTACTTCAACATTCTTCAAATTTTCAAGAACTACCTCATTCCCATCTTTATCGATACCAAAAATTCTTGATCTCCACTATCTTCTTCCATAGATCCATCATGCCTCCCCGAATTTATGCCTTCACTCCTCCCTGTTTGGATACATCCTCCATATTCGGTGAAGAGAGTCCACCTTCTTTGTCTTTCTTCTCATAGCTTTCAAAACAAAGAACCCTGGTCTCCTTACTTTTTCCAAAACCAACACTCTATGCTTCAATCTCCTAATATCCTTTCCACGAAACACGGTCAACTTCAGTAGACCGAAATTGTATTCTCCATTTTAGCACACTTAGGCGCCAATTCATTTAAACGGTCAAGAATATCCTCCCAGCCGACCGTGTTAAGCGGTCCGAGAGGTGGTTCATTGGAAAAGTCATCATGTACAAACTCATTATCCGTCAATTCAATTTCATGTTCCAATCTATCCTCATCACTTGAATGTGTTAAGCGCTCAGGAGGTGAATCCTTGGATATAATAGACATAGCACCGGACCTAGCTCGATCATCTATGCACCCTTGGGTAGCTAGTTGGCTAGGGATTCCTCCACTTGTGTTAAGTTCCAAGGAACTCTCCACATTAGGAGTTGCCAATGGTTGGGTCTTATTTATGTTTCCACTATCCTGACCAGCATCTAAGCATGAATCAGTAGTGGAAGCCCTTCCAATCATGTCACCTCCACTCCATGTGACAGCGTCATTAACAACACCACTAACACTAGCATGAGGTAGCTTAGTGCCCTTCTGTCTCCTAGTCCATACTATAGGTGTAACGATGGTTTGGGTATGACTATCGATGGA
This sequence comes from Chrysanthemum lavandulifolium, assembly GCA_022545495.1. NCBI lineage: Eukaryota > Viridiplantae > Streptophyta > Magnoliopsida > Asterales > Asteraceae > Chrysanthemum > Chrysanthemum lavandulifolium. Next base: position 68,432,211 of record CM040238.1, read on the forward strand.
TTGAGGTGTACTAGCGGTGGATACAATGACAATAGGTTGAGACACAAGACCTTCATCAAACTCGGGATCAACAGCAAAGTAAGCATGTGAGGAAATAAAGGAACATCTCTAATTTGTACATTATGTGGTGATTCCTCATATGAGCAAAAACCTTAGGAAGCATATGATGTACTTCATACTCCTAGTATGTTCAACGAGTTCCTCTATGTGATGTTCCACAATCAGTTGAACAAACCTAGGATACAAATAGTATTTACCCTTCTTCCTAGTGTTTTGTACTAACCCCTCATAAATCATCCTAGACCAATTAAACTTCCTTCCATCGATAAACAAATAATAGCAGTAGCAATTTTTGAAGGAAAGTCATTAAATCACGTGGTCTTGTTACTCATACACATCAACAAGGTGTGAATCAAAACTTCCATTGTTGTGAAAACAAACTCTTAAAGAATTGTACCTTTTCACCCCCTGTGTATATCCTAATCTCTAAACCAAGAACAATCTCAACATCGAAAGATTATCAATACCATCAACATCATCAAACTTCAAAACTTCCTAATGATTTCCTCGAGAATGTAAATAGCATGCTCATCGACAATGAGAACTAAACACCTCCACGCCATCAACCTCTTCAAGTGTAGCATTCCTCCAGAATTGATGTATGTAGGCTTTAAGAATGGTGGGTTTAACTGTTAAAGCATAGTGAATGGGACTGTGAATTAGGAAATCGATCATTTGATGAAACCCTTCAGATCGAGCATTCTTGGTGAGGATGGCAACTAGGTTATGTGAAGTGGAATACTTTTCAGCCATTGTGACTAATGATGAGTATGAAGTGGGTTTTGTGAATTATGCAAAGAAAGTGATTAGGGTTAAGGTTGAGCGCCAATTGGAAGTGGTTTGAGAATCAAATAAATGATCCGTTCGTGATTTGGGGAGAGTGATATAGGTTTGCCAATGTTACCAAACAGCCCCTGTAATATCCAAAACTAAGCACCATGCTATCCGCGGTTCCAGAACTGCTATCCGCGGTTGAAACATACCATCAGCGGATACATTGGATCACTTCTTCCAAATGACCAAGAGATATAGCAAGTAAATATGTGTCACAATAAGTAAGATCTTACAAAAATATGAAGGATCATAACGCTCAGATTGTGCATGTTTTTAGTAGCGTTATGTGTACTTTTATATCTGTTATTTGGTTATATTTGCGTGATTATAGTACTTAATCATATCAAAAGATGTTTGTCTAGTGTTTATAACCAAGTGCAGGGAAATGGAGGAAAAAGATGAAATATTCAAGAAAGTGAAGATTCCTATTTCAATAAGACTAAATCAAGATCTCAAGGCCCTTTGAAGACCTCGGTGATTGAAGAATCAAGTTCTACAAAGTAAAGTGAAGAAAGATCAAGTTTTGTATCTCGGAAGATCCAACCGGATCCGGTTACAACCGTAACCGGATCGGTTGAAACGGTCGAATCGGTGTTTTACCATCGCCAACCGATCGGTCGCAACCCGCAACCGGATCGGTCGGCTAGTTGTTATTGAAGACCAACCGGATCGGTTGGTCGTATGACCGATCCGGTTGGAGAAGCTGCAGATTGCCAAATCTTCATCACTAAGCTTCCCTTTGCATCCAAACGATTCTAGGTCCTTCTCTTGGTGTATTCTAGTCCTTCCTCACTCCTTGATGGCCAAGTTAAGCATTTAATACCCTAGGCCTTGGAATTAGTATAAATAGAGGCTAATTGTGAGCATTAGAAAACACCCTATAATACAAATCTCTACTCATCAAACAAAGCCTTAAGCTCTAAAAATTCGTCCTTAGAAGTCCGTAGAAGTTTGGAGATCCGTAAGTTCACCATTTGGAGGCCAAAACACCAAGAAGTCTACCTCAATCCTTTGGGAATCATTACTACACCATTTGTAATCTTATTCCAAGCATTGTAAGACTTTCAATCATGTTTTCTAATGCTCAAAGTTCGAGTTTATGTTTATGTTTGCTATGAGTGGCTAGTTTCTTTATGCACTTGCTTAAATGATGTTGATTATCATATGATTAGTTAGTGGTTGTGTTAACATGTTTTAATTCAATTTCAAGTTGATTCTAAGATCCAATTGTGCTAAAGTTTCATAGTGACATTTGTTAATCAAATTTGGCTAATTGACAATAATCGTTGGGGTCGAAAGAACTTCGTGTTATTCAACTAGTCATAATCATTTTGTCTATGGATGATTGTTTTACCCATTATTCTTGATTATACAAAGGAACTAAGGTGTGGTTGTAATAGAAACGCTTTTGATTATCAAATTGGATTGGTTGGAAACATCTAAATGGTCGTTAGATTAGTTGTTGAGTATCAATTGTAGCCTTTTGTCTATGATCGGTTACCTTTTGTATTGACCATTTCTTAAGCAATTTGATGAACAAGTGGATGTTTGTGTGTTTAAGTTTATGTATGTAGACTTATGAAATTTGAATTGATCTTGAATTGATTGGTTAAACTTAATGCTTGTTTTATGAACTAAAATCTTGTGAAGGTTTAACTTGTAAGAACAATAGATTAGTACACCAACTAATTATCATAACCAACATGTTAAGAGGTTAACACTATCACATTAATCTATGATATGAAACTAGTTTAAGCAAGTGTAGTTTTTAATCATCTCAATTTCATTATATCAATTTGCTTTGTTATATGTTTTGGATAGACTCGTTAATTCAAACTTGTGTTTAGATTCACTCAAATCCTATGAACGATCCCGACTTACCTTCATAATCTTGCTATAACGGACGAGTATACTTGCTCGTATGTGTTATTGGTAATATTGGTAATTCACCTTTATAAATTTAAAACTTGCACCAACCGGCACATCAAGTTTTTGGCGCACGCCGGGATTTGATTGTGTTTCAACAAGTTTTTGAATTCCCCAAAGTCGATTCAACTAAAAAAAATATTTTTTCTCAGAAACCTTAACCGGATCCGGTTGCCCCTCAACCGAATCGGTTACGTGTTTGTCCATCAATCAACTAGTCTGACCGATCGGTCGCTTCCCGCAACCAATCCGGTTACCTACTCTGACCCATAGAAACTATTTTCGTTGTTTGTCCGTGTGTTTAGATATTGCCTGGATTCTCTAGGACATTGTATGAACACTCGAGCAGCGGGAATTGAACCAATTACACCTCTTACCAACCCCGAACGTTTGATTCAAAGAAGAAGGAGAACACGTTTCATACCATTGGAAAATCGTGTACCAAGAGTACCAAACCCACCATTTGATAACCTCATTGAAGCCAAAGTTGTTTACAACCCTTTCACCAATTTACCTTTTCCCATGGCGGACGATCAACCCATGTGGGAACCAATCGAACCGTAGCACCAACACCGAAAGTGCTATTGTTGCTATTAACCTTGGTGACAACTTCACCGTGAAGGGACATCACCTTTCTATGATCAAAGACCGACAATTCGATGGCGTGCGCGGGCCGATCCGCATAAGCACATTGTCGAATTCATCGAAATTTGTGGCATGTTTCGTTATGGCGACACCGATGTCAATGCCATCAAACTCAAACTTTTCCCATCATCACCGGAGATGCTAAAGTATGGTACAATGAATTAACCCCAGTGAATCATCAATACTTGGGAGGAGATGAGGCAAGCTTTTGTGAGCCGATTCTTTCCACCGCCATGTTTGATCGATTAATGGGAGAAATTCGTGCTTTTAACCAAAACCCAAACGAATCACTTGTCGAATCTTGGCGAATGAAAGATTTGCTTCAGAAGTTGTCATGGACATGGATTATCAAAAGGAACCATTATCCAAATCTTTTACCATGGACTAGATGAAATCTCTCAAGGCATCCTTGATGTCGGAGGAATTTTCTCTATAAGACTCCCAACGATGCACATCAATTGCTCAAGATCGAGTACTTCTCAAACTTGATTGGTCCAAAGATTCCAAAACCAAACCTCTCCGAAAACCGTTGCTTTTGTCGAAAACACCGATACCTCAAAACTCATGGAGAAGATGGAAGCGTTAACTTCAAAAATCGACTCATGATACAAAGATATCAAAGATGAAATAAAGGAAATGCGAGACGGATGCAACAATTGTGGAGGAAATCATCCATCGTCCGAAAAGCGACGATAAACCTATGGGTGGACCGAAGGAAGGAGAAGCAAGTTACGCTCAAGGAGGATACCGTGGAGGAGGATATCATAGTAATTATTACGGTCGAAATTCGAAATTGGCAAGATCGCCGACCAAGGGATGACAACCGTGATTCTCACGAACGATGATCCACCACCACAAAATCCCGACAAAAGATGGAAGAAACCGAATTCGAAAAACCATGAGAGAATTCGTGGTACGGTCAAAATCCGCAAATGACTTTATCAAAATCAATTTTCAATCTCAAAGCCAAAGTTGAGCAAGGATGGAAAAATCATCAAGCATCTATCCAAGATCTTGAAAACAAGCTATGCGGATTTTTCGACCAACATTCCTCTAGAACATCGGTTCATTTCAAGTAACACTCAATCCAACCCAAAACCATCAAATGATAAGACGTACAGTCCACCACAAACAAGAAATGAACATATCAATCTTTGTTTTCACAAGAAGTGGTCTCGCACGATCCACCACCTAATCCTAATGCTCTGCCACCATTGATAGTGAGGATGAAAACGAAGAACCAAACACAACTCAAACCACCAAAAGAAAAACATTCCATCCGTCAAGGCGTATACACCAAAAATTCCTTATCCTCAACGCCTAAAGAAGGAGAAGATGGAAGAGCGTTATAAAAGTTTATCGAAATAATCAAAGAGGTTAGACTCAATGTTCCTCTCGTTGATGTTATAGCCGGAATGCCCAATTACGGAAATTTCGAAAGAACTTCTTAATAACAAAAGCAAGCTTGAACAAATATCGCCACTTTTCTTAACGAAGAATGCTCACTATAGTTCAAAACAAAATCCCACCAAAGCTCGGAGATCCTGGGAGCTTTCTTATTCCATGTACTTTTGGGAATAATGTTAAATGCAATGCTTTGGCCGATCTTGGCACAAGTATCAATTTGATGCCCTATTCACTCTATTCCAAGTTGTGAAACAACAAACAAACCAACAAAATGAGTATCCGATTGGCAAATCATTCCTATCAATATCTGTGGGAATCGCCGAGAATATGCTTGTTCAAGTCGGTAAATTCATTTTTCCGTGGACTTTGTAATCTTGGAAATGGAAGAAGATAGTAAAGTCCCACTCATTCTAGGAAGACCTTTCCTAAATCTGCCGATGCAATCATCAAAGTGAAAGGAAAAGAACTCAACCTTGGAGTTGGGAAGATCGAATCACTTTTCTTATCGATAAAGCAATGCGCTACCCACATTCCAGTGATGACACTTGTTTTAACGTCTATGTTATTGATGAAGTCACCGATGAGGAATTAGATGCATTCATTGAATGAATCCGATCCATTCATGACTACTTCGAAAAATCAATGAAACAGATTTTGATAAAGAATTTGATGATTTCATGAAAGTAGAATTCGAAGGAGAGAACTCGGAAGAAGAAGACATAGAGGAAAAGGAAGAAAATTTCAAGAAATAACTTTCAATGACGAGATGCGAATTAAATCCTCTATCGAAGAACCACCCACGGATCTCGAACTCAAACCTCTCCCGGATCATCTTGAATATGCTTATTTGGAGGAAAACTCTTCTTCCAAAGAGTCATATCTTCGTTGCTCGAGGATAATGAGAAAGAAAGTTTAGTTTCGTCCTCAAAATCACAAACAAGCTTTTGCTTGGAAAACATCGATATCCCGTGAATTAGTCTTAATTTTGCAAACACAAAATCAATTTTGAAGAAGGGATTAAACCCGTGGTAGAACGTCAACGTCGACTCAATCCCAACATGAAAGAAGTTGTTAAAAGGAAATCATAAAACTTTGATGCCGGAATCATTTACCCAATTGAGGATAGCCCTTGGATAAGTCCTGCATAATCGTGTTCCCAAGAAAGGAGGAATGACGGTTGTAACTAATGAGCGAAATGAACTAGTTCCAACTAGAACTGCCTTTGGTTGGCGCGTTTGTATTGACTATCGTAAGTTAAACAAAGCCACCGAAAGGATCACTTTCCGCTCCCATTCATGGATCAAATGCTTGAAAGACTAGCAGAAATAAATTCTTTTGTTTCCTCGACGGATTTTCGTGATATTTCAAATTCCCATCGATCCTAACGATCAAGAAAAGACCACCTTTACTTGTCCTTTTGGAACCCACGCATATCGGCGTATGCCTTTGGTCTTTGCAATGCACCGCGACTTTTCAGAGGTGTATGATCGCCATATTCCAAGACATGCTAGAAACCTCCATGGAAGTTTTCATGGATGATTTTCGATCTTTGGAGATTCATTTGAAGCTTGTCTTTCCAATCTCGATAAAATGCTCGAAAGATGCGTTTCGCACATCTTGTTCTCAATCGGGAGAAATGCCACTTTATGGTAATCGAAGGAATTGTGCTTGGCCACAAAACATCAAGGTCGGAATGGAAGTAGACAAAGCAAAGGTCGATGTAATCTCAAAACTTCCACCACCAACTAACGCCAAAGCCGTTAGAAGTTTTTAGGACATCTTGGTTTTACCGCCGATTCATCAAAGATTTTCCAAAATATCTCGTCCAATGACGAAACTTCGAGAAAGCTTTCAAACACCGAAATCTCAACTTACTAGTGCTCGATCATGGTCTCACCAAACCGGTCACTACCCTTCGAACTTATGTGCTACGCAAGCGATTTTCTTGTTGGAGCTGTCTTAGGTCAACGCGAAGGAAAACATTTTCGCCTATATATTTTGCTAGTAAGACCTTGAATAGTGCCCAACAAAATTATACCGTCACCGAAAAAGAATTCTTGGCCGTCGTTTTGCATTCGACAAATTCAGATCATATCTTGTGCTCTAAAACAAATGCTTTTACCGATCATTCAACACTCAAATATCTGTTTCACCAAGCAAGACGCTAAACCAAGTCTTATTCGATGGATTTTACTACTTCAAGAATTTGACATCGAAATCAAAGATAAGAAAGGAGCGAGAGAATCTTGTCACGATCACTTATCTCGCCTCGAAAATCCCAATCTTGAGGAATTAAAAGAAGAAGAAATCGATGATTATTTTCCCGATGAAACTCTCATGACCATCGATGAAACCGACGATCCTTGGTTTGTCGACTTTGCGAATTACCTCACGGAGGAATTCTCGTAAAAGGTCTAACTCATGCTCAAAGAAGCAAATTCTTTTCGAACTCAAATACTACTTTTGGGAAGAGCCATATCTTTTCAAAATGTGTCACGATGGGATGATAAGAAGATGTGTTTACGGTTCGAAACCGAAAAATTCTTGACGAATGTCATCATGGACCAACCGGGGACATTATGGTCCTTTCACCACAAAGAAAGAAAGTTTTTGATCTCGGATTCTATTGGCCAACAATATTCAAAGAAGCACACACACTTGTTCAAAATTGTGACGCTTGTCAAAGAACAACCAATCTCTCTCGGAGAGATGAAATGCCATTAACAAGCATTCAAGTATGTGAAATATTCGATATTTGGGAATAGATTTCATGGGACCCTTCCTAAATCCCACAAATTGAATACATTCTCGTTGCTATAGATTATGTGTCCAAATGGGCGTGTCAAGCTTTACCAACAAACGATGCTCGTGTCATCATTAATTTTCTCAAAAGCTTTTTGCTCGTTATGGAATTCCCAAAGCACTCATAAGCGATCGAGGAACTCATTTCGCAATCAACAAATGGAGAAACCATGAAAAGATATGGAGTTCATCATCGATTTGCGATCGCCTATCATCCACAAACCGGTGGTCAAGTCGAAAATACCAACAGAGCTCTCAAAAGAATAATCGAAAAGACAAGAAGGACAATCCTTCATTGTGGGCAAGAAAACTTGACGATGCTCGTGGGCATTTCGTGCGACTTATAAAACACCAATTGGCACAACTCTTACCGACTCTTGTATGGGAAGACTTGTCATTTTCCGCTCAAGTTGAACATCGTGCTTATTGGGCGCCGACATTGTAACACCGATCTCAAAATAGTCGAGAGAAAAGATTTACGCAATTGCACGAACTCGATGAATTAAGACCCAAGCTTATGAAAACTCCAAACCGTATAAAGCTAGAACAAAAGCTTATCACGATAAAAGCTACGAATTCGAAAAGAATTCAAAGCGGGAGATAAAGTTCGCTTTTAACATGAAATTCAAATTCAAAGCTCTAAGTTACAACCAAAATGGTTTGGACCATATGTCGTAAAACATGGATATCCATATGGGTATGTCGAACTCTATGACAAACAAGGTGGAAGTTTCATTGTTAATGGACACGAATCAAATTATATTATGACAAGGAGAAAACGAAAGAAGTTTCGATTATACATGACGGTGTCTGAGACACCATGAGAATGAATTAAACTATCACCTTTGTAGCACCATTTCCGTGAAGAATCCCACAAACTGTTCCATGGAAACCATCTCACGAGTTCGTCGGGACGATATTGAAGCTACCGGTGAAGAATTCATGTATATCCCCAAACTTTTAAAATGTTCAAAGCGCCTTGCAGCTAAATAAATTGTGAAGATTCGAGTCAGGTGAGGACTCGGTAATAAATCAAGCGCTTCTCGGGAGGCAACCCGTGTGTTTTGTGTTTTGATGGTAACTCCCCAAAGTCTTAACCTTTGGTTGAACTTAATTGTGGGGGGGTTGCCATCCTTTTAATAAAACCTTTTGCTTGTTTATAAGATTGTGTGCAGGTGATGATTTCTTATGTGAAGGCCTGGAGTGAAGAAGAATTTTAAGCTGATAAACTCGTTGACATATCTGGTTTCATCTCTATTTTTCCCTATTTCTATACTTTGAAGTTCGTTTTTCATTGAGGACAATGTCTAACTTAAGTGTGGGGGGGGGGGGGTGAATAGGAAAAATAAGAGTTTTCATGCTTAAATTTAAAATTTTGTTTTCCCTTGTGATCTAGTTGTTTTCACACTTTTAGGATTATCTATTAGAATAACTAGATCATTCCACTAGTAAAATTGGTAATATTTGAAACTTCGAGATGTACTCCGATTACTATTGCAATCCATTTTGGGATCGATGACATTTGCTAGCACATATTATACCCTTTCCACTAAATTGTGAGGATTTAAGCCTATTTCTTATTAGCATACATCTTTCATGCTTGGATCTTTTGCTATGAGTGTGCCGGTGATTTTATTTATTCTAGAACTTGTGCTTGTAAATCATTACCAGACCGCAGTGAGATTGCATTCGTGCGATATAAGTGAATTCGTGTGATAAAGAGGCACCTTAGGATTTAACCCAAATGGCCTTCCATTTTACATCTAATGATATATTAGCTAGCCTCATTGGTTAGTTAACCACCACATGAACCCATTTGTAGTGCTCATTTTTAGCACTAGATACCCCTAGTTACACCTTCAGAGCCATCCCTTTCATTTTTTTTACCCGTAAAATACAAAAAGATTTTACACTTTAAACCTTAGCCTACCCCATATCAATGTCTAAACGGTAGTTGCTAGTCACCTGGAAAGTGAAGATTTTTCAAATGATTATGAGTACCACATCCTGTGATTGATTGATCGAGCCATGCGTTATGTTAAAAAAAAATTGTTGTGTTGAAAGTTTGAAAATAATAGCCAATGAGCTATGAGCGAAGAACAATTGTCATGGCAAAGCAAAAAGCTGTGGAAAGTGAAAAAGAAGAATGCAAAGATATAATCGTTTATTTGGTTCGTAGAATGTTTGGTAGCTAGCAACATGGGAATTAGACTTGATTTCATTTTTATTTTAACACCAATTTCATAACATTCCCATGCCTTATCCATACCCTTAACCTTAGCCATATCATTATAACCGAATAAAAGCCCTCTTTAGATGTTTTACTTGGTGCTCACGCCACGTCGGTGGAGTTTTGTTTCTCGTACATGCTTATGGTAATAATCTAATCATGACTGAGCAATGAGTGTGATTTATCTTGTTACTCCCTAAAATGAGTGATTGAGTGAATTATATTACGTTCATTTTTCGTGAGGTGTTCTGAAATGTTTATCATGCAAGAAAATCATTGGATATTGTCAAACATCTTGATGTTTCACCTTTATAAAGCATAATTGATGAATCCTCTCTCGTATTTATACTTGGTTGATTTGCATCACATTTTCATAATCACAATCTTGCACCGGTGGATGTTTTTCCTAGATTTGCTTGAGGGCAAGCAAAGTTTAAGTGTGGGGGAATTTGATAACGCTCAGATTGTACATGTTTTTAGTAGCGTTATGTGTACTTTTATATCTCGTTATTTGGTTATATTTGCGTGATTATAGTACTTAATCGTATCAAAAGATGTTTGTCTAGTGTTTATAACCAAGTGCGTGGAAATGGAGGAAAAGATGAAATATTCAAGAAAGCAAAGATTCCCATGTTAGGAATTAGAAATTCCGGTATTAAAGTCGGTCACCTCAAGTATATGTAATCGTTAGAAAGCTCGTAGTCGTAGTTATTTTAAGTTAAGTAGTATTTAGTTAAGTAACACCGTGGAGGACAGACGGGTCTTTACGGGTCTTTACCCATATGCACGATCCTGACCCGTTGTGTGGCGTTTATGTAAGACTATAAATACTCTCTACCTCCCAAGGTAGAGAGTTGGAGCTCATAATAATATCTTTCACTTTCTCTCACTAAGTTCCTAAACCTCTAACTTTCTCTCTAGAATTCCATTTATCGCCAACTTGGTGTTTTGGTTTGATGTGTAAGTGAAAACTAATATCCTACAATTGGTATCAAGAGCCATGGTTAGATCATATCTTGCACATCTTTGGATTTCTAGTGGTTTTAGGTGGTTTTGAGTTTGAAAAAGTTTAGTGGTTTGTGCATCATTTGGTTGATTTCTTGTGTTAAAGCTTGGATTTTGTTAGTACTTTTACGTTTAGAATCATCACAAGTGTTTAGGTTTTCATTTGGTAAGCTTGAATCATCTTGGTTGGGTTGTTTTGGATTGAAAAGTGATGTTTGTGAAGTTTTCTTGCTAGCGACTTGATCTCGGATTATTTTTCCTTGTAGCGACTTGCTTTACATTTTGTAGCGAGTTGAAGTTTTGGAGCTAGCGACTTAGGCTTAGCGACTTACGGTACAAGTAGTGGACTCTCCACTACGGGTGGCGACAGTGTTAGCGACTTGGTGAGTAGCGAGTTGCTATTTAGCGACTTGATTCTTTAGCGACTTGAATCTTAGCAATTCTTGCCAAAATTTTGCTAGCGACTTGAGGCTTAGCGAGTTACTATTTAGCGACTTGCCTTTGTTTAGCGACTTGGGACTTTAGCGACTTGGTGGTATAGCGAATTAGGTGTTAGCGACTTGGTGCATTATCTTCTAGCGACTTGGGTGATTTTTACGGTTTCTCTTGATTTAGTAAAATCCGTGAAAGAATCTATTTCCGGTTTAATCATAGAGTTATAAAATCCGTATAATCATTAACATGTCTACCAGCGTTTCTACTATCATCTCCTTTGTTGCGAGGATGTTCAAGCGGTGGTTCGGATACTCGTCCACCCATGCTTGTGAGGCCGACTACGATTCTTGGGCTCAACGAATCAGTTATCTTGTCTTGGAAAGGAAAATGGTGTCAACATTCTCAAATCCATTGATGAAGGACCGTATCGAGTTGAGGCGACTAGAGATGTACTTGATCTTCTTGAAGATGGAACTCGATTTCTGGAATGGACGGACCAAAGATGTATGATGAGCTTGATGATAAGGAGAAAAGAGATTCGATCTTGATATCGGGGCTTAACATTGTTCTTCAAGGTCTTCCTAAAGACATCTACAAGGCGATCAATCACAACACGAAGCAAAGCGGTATGGGATAATGTCAAGATGCTTCTCTCGGGTTACGAATTAACTATGGAAGGCAGAGAATCACAACTCTATGATGAATTTGAACACTTCAAGATGAAACCGGATGAGAGTGTCTATGAGTACTATGTGAGATTTCATAAGTTGGTGAATGATATGAGGAACATCGAATGACTATGCCTAACATTAATTTGAACTCAAAATTTGTGAACAACATGAATCCCGAATGGCACAAGTTTGTCACCTCTGTGAAGCTCACTAAAGGATTGAAGAATACAAATTATGAGCAACTCTATGCCTTCCTCCTTGAGAATGAGAGACATGCTATGTTTGAAAAATGATTCTTAATCAATTCAAAACCAACGAGGAGAGACAAGCTCGTCTAATGACTCAAGCGCCTTCTACTCAAACATCGGAATCACAACCAAAGCCTCACAAGTCATACCCATGGGTAATGGTAATCACAAACTCATTCACGATCCTATGTTCAAACAAGGCGATCTTTGATGCACACGTGGGTAACATCATTAATCAACTAGCTCTTACGATTAGTCAAAACATGAATTCTCTCCCACAAACCAACAACAACCTCGAGCGACATCTAACCCACACAATCAAGCTCTTGTTAAAGATGGGAGGATCGTGGTGCAACCGATTCGGGAAAGGCAGTATGATCGGGGAAGAGGTGGGTGGTAGAGGTTATGTTGGTGTCGAATCGAGGAAGGAATGGTAATCAAGGTCAAGCTAAGCCGATCAAATGTTATAAGCGTGGTGGTGAGGACACATTGCAAGGCGCACATCTCAAAGCGTCCACGAATCTTGATTACTTGAGAGATAAGATGCTTGCTTGTACAAGCTCGGGATAATGGTCTTGCTTTGGATGAAGAGGAATTGTTGTTTCTAGGCGAGGGCAATGCCAAGACCTATGATGCGAGATGTGGATGAGCGACCTATTCGGAGATAGGTCACAATCATCGAATGCCTTTCAAGTCGGTGATTGTGATGCATCGACTCGATGTGGATGATGGACCTCTGCACACACAATTTTATGGCTAGCATTTCTCCAATGGTTTCTCCCAAGGTCTCTTCTTCACCACAAGGTGGCTCATCCAAAGACAAACTCATCTCGGAGGTATTAAAACTATACGATGATCTTGATGTGCAAAGATGCATGACAAAGTACAATTAAGCGAAACTTTTGAATCAAATATTGAAAATATGGGTAATATCAATATTGTCCCATATGATCAATATGTGAAACAAAGTGAAAGTGAAGTTGTACCAAGTGATGCATCTTCTGCGATCAACAATGACTATGTTCTTGATGAATACTTGCATGTGCCCACGATGATTACGTAATTTACGAACTAAATGCCTATAAAGAGCGTGTTGCTATCTATGAACAACGTGCAAAATTTGAGTTGACCACTCGTGAGCGGAAATGGATGACCAAGTGCGTACAATCATTAGAAAAAGTAATTTTAGAAGAAGTATTAAAACAAGAGTTAAATTCCTTGCAAGAAAAGCTTTCTAAAGCGCTAAACAAAAACAAGAACTTCAAGAAAATGTGAAAATGCTTAAGCAAGAATTTAATGCAAAGGAATCAAAACTCTTGAAAGATTTTCTAATCGAAAACTTTGAAAAACAAACTTGAAAACAAGTTGTACATACAAGGAACACCATTGATTGCTCACATGATCACTAAGCATAGAGTCTTAGCGATAAGCATAGCATTCCCTTGTTGAAGAACCAAATCCAGAGGTCATTAAAGGGCTAGAAATGCTCATAAGGTTCTTTATGATGGCAATGAAATCCTTAAACCTAGGCGAAACCTAGTTGCGTTGAGTGCCTTGAGGAAGATAAGAAATCGAGATGAAGTCACTAGGGAAAAGATGAACAAGAAATTAGATGATCCTAAATGTAAGAGAAGAAAATAAAGATCACACCCCATGATTACAAGAAGGAAAGCTGGATTTCCTTGAACATGTTTAAGCCTCGAGACAATGTTGACTCCCGAACAAGTTTTACGGAAAATGGATTTAGATAAGCGAAAATGAAAATATTGTTGAAACAAACCCTCCCTTTGGAAAATGCCTAGAAGCATTGTGTATCCTCCTAATACACCAATGCATCTTGTTCCTAGAACAATTGCCACTAAAAGCAAGACCTTAATTAGCCAATATGTTATATTTCAACTATTTGTTGATTTTGAGAAAACTTGCAAGAAAAGGATCACACCTTGGTATAGCGAAGGAGAAAGGGTTTGAGCAAATGAAAGAATGTTATTTAGCGAGGTCATGCCTTTCTTTAAACTTCTAAAGATCACTTTGAGAGTCTTAAAAGGGATAGAAAGCGATATTAAGGGAATGGAAAAGGAATTTGATGCAATGATAGTTGAAGTTAGTGACTATGGCGTGCACTAAAATATAATGAGATTGAGAGGAAGAACTTGCATACATTAAATGAAACTCTTATTCTTGAATGTGTTGCTCAAGATATGTTTTCTTTGCTACAAATTGTTCTATTAATGCTTCTCAATTTCATGAATTATCTGTTGCCACGAAAGTCTCCCATGATCGTGTCATTGAGCTTGAAAAACTAATTCGAACTAAGCGAGAAAATTGAGCTGGATGATCATGACAATTTGGTTAAACATTTTCTAAACTAGAAGTTGAGCATTTTAATTTACAACTAAAATATCAACATCTTAAAGAAAATGTCAAAACTTCAAATATCAAGACATCCTCGGATGCTCGAGTTTGATGCGGTTTTCAAATTAACAAGCGTGATGAGCAGATTCAAGCTCATTGCAACACGATCGAGAAAGTTGAAAGCCCAAATCTCTCAATTAAAGGGTCAAGCGAACAATATGACGGGCTCCCAAATGCCTCCTCCTTTAGATTCTCGAATTCTCAAAGCGTTTCATCTTCAAAACCTAGTAAATGCATTACAAAGGAAAGCGAAAGTTTTCTAGAAGAAAATGAAAAGGTTAACGTCATTTCAATGAGTTATTTGAATCAATAAAGGTCACTCGTAACAAAATAACGAACAAATAGCTTCATTGCAAAGGAAATTGAGAATCGAAGAGTCGGGTAAAAGGAAAATGCCTATGACCAATGGGAGAATGGTGTATCAAAGGTTCACTCTTGTAATAAATATGCTTTATGCGTGAAATATGTCCTCCTCATCTCGGGAACAACAAACTTCTTTGTTCAAACATACTTCTCATCCTTAAGGATTGCCTAGAATGTCTGCGTGAGATTGTTGAAGAGGATAAGTTAGAGAAACCTCATGATAATGCAATTGGACATGCATGCTTATATGCCAAACGATCTCAAGAAATCCTAGAATGCTTGATCACAATATGCCCAAAGTCATTAGGTGAGAGAGTTAATCCTTTGATTCCATGCTCGATGCCTAATGCCAAGTATGATATTCATTCGATGCCCAATGTTTTGAATGTGAACCTTAGTGTGCCTTTAAGTAGTTGATTCGGATCATCAATGCTAAGAAAGAGAACTCAAGTGTGCCTTCTAGGAGTACAAATCCAGCACTTCTAGTTTTAAGAAAGTGAACCTTAGTGTGCTGCATGTAGTTCGGATCGGCACATCTAAGCGGTGATGCAAAGAGTAGTAAAACCAACTAATGTTCCCATTCCTCTCGAGAGTGTCGGTGACATTAAAGGGAGCGGTCAAAGTCTCAAGACAATACAAGGAATGATAGGACCTCGCAAGCTAAGAATGTGCCTTTGGAAAAGTGAAGAACAATCTAGGAACTTTAAGTTTGAACCGAATAAAGCGAATCGTGTTGATTCTAGTATTAGCCATAGGCGTCTTGTAATTAATTGAATTCGATACTATTTGCAAACCTTGTATTGATGTCTGCTTGAATTACATTTCTAATCATGAATGTGGTGTTAATGTTTTGCCTAATGATGTTAATTGTCCGATTAATATTGTTAATGCTAAAATTCATGCTAAGAAGGCTAAAAGGCAAAAGCGAAAGAAAGTTAGAAAGCAGTGGAAACCGGGAAGAACATTTAGTAAGATAGGCTATTATTGGTTTACTGTTGGTCATAAGACTAATCGAGACAATGCCCACTAGAAAATGGATGCCTCTTGGTAGAACTATTCCCTTAAGAAGTGAGCACACTGCTGTGAGCAGGGCTATCTGAGACACTAATCTTGCATCTATTCACAATGATTCCATTGCCTTATTTTACGATATGAATGCTTCTATTTACGATGTGGGTGTTCCAACCATTGTTACTAACCAAATGGAACCCATTCTTGCATGGGGATCCCAATTATCGATTATCCATTCTTATGCATGTTCAGCTGCGGATCGTTCAAATCGTTACGTGGTACGGACTCATTTGTTCCAAGCATATATTGGCGACGGTCACGGCTCATGAACCGTGAGCAAATTCATCGGAGACGATTAGATTCGGGAATGATCATTTCGGTGCTATCATGGGTTATGGAGACTATGTTGTTGGCAAAGTGTTATCTCGGGGTTTACTATGTAGAAGGTCTTGGTCACAACTTGTTCTCTGTTGGTCATTCTGCGATTCGGATCTAGAAGTAGCCTTGAAAACATACACCTTCGTTAGAGAACTTGATGGTAAGGAACTTTTAAGAGGTTCACGTGGTTCAAATCTATACACCATCTCTATCGAAGATATGATGAAGTCTTCTCAATTTGCTTCTTTGTCAAAGGCTTCTAAAACAAAGTCATGGTTATGGCATCGTCGTCTCAATCACACGAACTTGGCACCATCAATGATCTCACGAGAAAGGACTTAGTTGTAGGTTTACCTAGACTCAAGTACGAAAAGGATCATCTTTGTTCGACATGTCAATTGGGAAAAAGCAAAAGTATGCCCATAAACCCAAACCTACTAACTCATCACGAAGTTCTTCATATGATTCATATGGATTTATGTGGACCAATGAGGTGCGAGAATATCTTTGGGAAGAAATATGTGTTAGTTGTGGTTGATGATTACTCTAGATTCACAGGTCAAGTTCTTAAGGACAAAGGATGAAACTCGATATCATCATCAAACTCATCAAGCATTGCGAGTTCGACTTAACAAAACCGTCGAATTATCGAGCAGACAATGGGCGGGTTTGTCAACAAACAACTTAGTGAATTTTATGAAAGCGTTGGAATCGACCATCAAAGAAGTGTTCCACGAACTCCTCAGCGAGCGGTGTAGTTGAAGGCGAAATCGAACTCTTGTAGAAGCCGCTAGAACAATCTTGATTTACTCAAAGGTTCCAATGTTTCTACGGGGGTGAAGCTATTGCCCTTGCATGCTACACACAAAATCGTTCCACGATTCACCTTGTTCATGGAAAAACTCCATATGAACTTGTCCACACAGAAAACCTAATCTCTCTTTCCTTCGTGTGTTTGGTGCATTATGTTATCCAACTAATGAGGTCAAGACTTAGGCAAACTTAGAGCTAAAGCGAGACATTGGAGTATTTGTAGGATATGCACCAAACAAAAGGGATACGAATCTACAACAAAAGAACCCGAAATATCATGGAAACAATTCACGTTACGTTTGATGGTGACCGGTCAAATGGCTCTGGACAATCGATTCGGGACCCGCACTTCAAAAACAGTCCCATTGGTTCATCCCTTGTTCCAAACTCTTCTCAAGAAACTCCATATGTACCTCCATCGAAGATGATTTAAAGAAATTGTTTGATCCTATGTTTGATGAACTTTATGATCCAAGTACTAATGAGGTGTCGATCCCTACAGAGGTGCTCATATTCACGTGAATGAAGTCAATCCTCGGTCTCAATATCTTTAAGTCAAGAAGCGCCTCTGCGATCCTTGATCTCATCAACAAATCATCATTCTTCAAATGTACATCATGGGCCATTTACGGCATCAATGATGAAGTTAATCCCTTTGCTACTCACGAAGATGCTCCATTTGAAAACATATTTGCTCTGAATCATCATCGAACCATCTTCTTGAGGAGACATCGACTCTGCTACCTCGGTCCCTCAACAAGCGCCACATGAACACCTTAGAAAATGGACTCACGATCATCCACTAGACAACATCATTGGAAATCCCTCTCGTCTGTATCAACACGGAAACAACTTGCTACCGATGCCTTATGGTGCTTCTTCAACTCCGTACTATCTAAGATCGAACCAAAAGATGTTAAAACCGCCATGAATGAAGATAGTTGGTTCAATGCCATGCAAGATGAAATTCATGAGTTTGATCGACTTGATGTATGGGAGTTAGTACTGCTCGAGGCGTGCTATGATTATTGCTCTTAAATGGATCTTCAAAGTGAAACTTGATGAGCATGGTGATGTGTTGAAGAACAAGGCTCGATTAGTTGCTAAAGGATACCGTCAAGAGGAGGTATTGACTTTGAAGAATCTTTTGCTCGGTTGCTCGAATCGAGGCAATCGAATCTTTCGGCTAATCTTGCTAGTAAGAACATGGTAGTCTATCGGATGGATGTGAAGGCGGCATTTACGAGCGGAGACCTTAAAAAGTCGTCTCGTCGACCAACTGAAGGATTTGTAAATCAAGAGCATCCTACTCACGTTTATCGTTTGAAGAAGGCCCTTTACGGTTTAAAGCAAGCTCGAGGGCATGGTATGATACTTTGTCAAAGTTTCTTCTATCAACGGATTTAGCAAAGGCGATTGATCCAACATTGTTCACCGGAAGTCGAGCAAACATTTAATTCATGTTCAAATTTATGTTGATGATATTATTTTTGCCTCGGCGGACCCAATGGAATGTGATCGTTTTCAAATGAAATGAGTTCAAAATTTCAAATGTCAATGATGGGACAAATGTCATTTTCTTGGGATTACAAATTTCACAAAGTCCGGAGGCATTTTCATAAATCAATCTAAATATGCAAGCGAGATCTTAAAGAAATTTGGATTTGATTCAAGTGACCTGTTGACACTCCATGATTGATCGAACCAAACTAGATGAGGACCACTCGGGGATCATGATTGACCAAACAAAATATCGTAGTATGATTGGATCACGATGTACCTCACGGCTAGTAGACCGAGACATCTTGTTATTTGTTTGCATGTGTGCTAGATACCGGCTAAGCCTACTAAAAGCACCTTGAAGCGATTAAGCGGGTCTTCGGTATCTCAAGGAACCATCAATATGGGTCTTTGGTACCGAAGGACACCGGCATGTCACTAACGACCTATCGAGATCTTGATCATGCGGTGTCAAGATACTCGTCGAAGTACATCGGAGGTGCTCGGTTTTGGGTGATAAGCTTGTGGTGGTCTTCAAAAAGCAAATGAGTACTTCTATTTCCTCTCTGGAGGTGAATACATAGCCATGTCATCTGTTGTGCTCAAATCTTATGGATGAGATCTCGATTATCGACTATGGCTTTGAATTCAACAAAATCCCTCTGTCTTGTGATAATAAAAGTGCTATTGCTCTCTCATGCAACAATGTTCAACACTCAAGAGCAAAGCATATCGACATTCGACATCATTTCATCGGGGAACAAGTGGAAAAAGGTGTGGTGGAACTCTATTTTGTGAGGTGCGAATATCGGTTAGCGAGACATCTTCACCAAAGCTCTTCAAGAGAGCGTTTTGAGTTTATTCTTCCACGTCTTGGCTTGAAAAGCCTTCAACGAAACACTCAAGCGTCTTCAGGAGGAAGACGAGGAGTAAAGGTCTATCTTCATCTATCTCTTGTATATATCTATTCGAAAAACAAAATACAAAATTATAAAACCTTCAAAAATCAAATAGAAAAATATAAAACCTTCAAAATCCATAAAAATTTGAAAAATCTTGAAAAAAAAAAAAAAAAAAAAATATTGTCCTTTTGTCATGTTTTCCTCGATTCGATAATATCTACGGTCTTTGAGATGTCATTCAAAGAATGACACGGGACTTTAGATGTTGTTCGAATGTTAAAAAAAAAAAAAAAAAAAAAAAAAAAAAAAAAAAAATTATTTTTGGGAGAAAGAGAAACAATGGTTTATTGTCATTTCGAGCGATAACCGCTTTTCAAAGAAAAACGAGCCATGCTTTACCATGTTTTCAAATTCCATGCTCGATTCTATAAACATTTATCTCTTTGAAAACTAAGCGCTTTGAAAAATAACTCGGTCTCTATTTTTGATAATCATCGGGACTTATTTGTCAAAATCTCTATCTCTCAATCAACAACCTATGTCATTGATTGAGGGAGAATGATTTCAATTAAATTAAAAAGTTATTTGGCATTAAATTGTTTTCAAAAGATGTACATGCATGTTTTATCAATGGAGTTTAAAGTCTTAAAATCCGATCCTTATCGGTTAAAAGCGCTTTCATAATCAAGTCACAATTCCCTTAAAATCTTTCAAAATCAATTTAAATCAATAAGAGATCACAAATCTCAAATGATTTGATAATTGTGATCGGGGAGAATGTGTGATTTAAATTGGATTTAAGCGATAATTCGGTAAATGGTTTTATAAGGATGTACATGCTATCCTTCCACATGTGACAAACGATTTCAAATTTTCCATGCACATGTTGAGGGAGCATCTATCTTAAACCTATGATTTGAAGCGTGATCATTTATCTCAATGTGCGGGTTCCTCTAGTATGTGCAAAACTCTTTTCAAACCTCGAGGCACATATTGAGGGGAGCAAACTTATGGAAACCTCATCCTTCCGGAAATGCTTTATCTACTTGATTTGATCAAGGAAGTGATGGTGATATCTTTTAGAAAATGGTAATCAAAGTAATTTCTTCCTCTTGCCTCCGTGTGCAAAAGCGATTTCAAACAATTCATGCACATGTTGAGGGAGCACTTATTCTAAAAATATCAAAAACAATTCGGTACAAAATGTTTTGATAATATATCACAAGTATCTGGATTGATTTTCAAATGGTTTTCAATTGGTTCCAATGGCGGATGAACAATACCAAATAGACCGACCAACTTTACTTTATATGCGGTGATATAAGGATGATAAGGTTAGGTATGTGTTCCCATGATCCGCGAGCCGGAGGGATCTACCGAGGACTATCCACTAGTTAGTGTAGAGTTCTTAGGTATGATGATAAAGGAGAAAAATGAGATATGGGAAGAGTGCGGATGAGGCGAGCTAGTCTTGGAATAAACCCAACAAGGTTCTAGCTATGAAGTCTCGGTAAGCTTGAAGGGTTGAAGAATTAAAAGAATTGAATGAGAAAGGGTGAAAACAAATAGCCCTCCATATATTCAACCTTAGGCGAAACGGGTTCAATTCATATACTCTTGATGGTAACATCGGTATTGAAGACAAGGCGTCATGGACCCGGTGGCGCTTTGCACTTCAACTTTCCAAACCACTCAAGTTCCTCTTAAAGGACTTGTTTCATTCTCACGGGAACCAACATTATCTATCGACTTTCTCTTAGAGATTGTTGATATTGAAGAAGAGACCCTCTCCTAGTCTCGACACGGGATCCAAATATGCACAAAATTGAGTCTAGAGCCACGAGATCATCAATAAATCTCATTAGGACACTTTCAATGAAGACTCTGTTTCACACAATGTGGAAAGAGATTATATCTTGAGTCCTCGCATTATCCTTGTGGTATTGCGGAACATCGAGTGATGTGTAAACATATTCACAATGAAGATGGAAAGCCTTACGGAGCCAACATCAAACAAGCTCTGGTAGGTGGCATGTGAGATCTATTATATAGATCAACCATGTGACAAGCGAGCAGAAACAATGGGCGATTCAATCTCTTGAATCAATCACGGTTCGAGTTATGGATTGCGGATACCTTTGAAAAACCGGTCTTTGTGCTTAATAACTCTTTTCTTTAGCACATCGACCGTGTACTAATTTTCAAATCAAAGGTGTTTTATGATTGATAATTGATTTTCAATAAAACCTTCGTTGTATTGCAAAAACAATTTCTATTGAGCAATACGATTGTTTTCAAATCTCTTTTCATCAATCGGTGGACTTAAATTATTTGGTTCACTCACTCCGTGTTGTCTTCTTTGAGGCGTTCGGTTTGAGAAACGACTAAGCATTGCGAAACCTGTCAAGGAAATTCTTGAATTATACGATCACAGGCGGTACATGTCTTGATCAGCGGGGAACCGTGGGCGTGTACCTCAATTCAACTAAAGTGGTCAAAGACACTTTTATGCGCTTTATTGCTAGCTGTTGTATGCGAGTCGCCCGGCGTTTGCGGTGATCGAATGAAGCGGTCAATCCATAGCCGCATGCTCACACAATACATTCATCTCTCGAGAAATCATGATAAGTGCATCAATGACTCGATATTTTCACTCCATGCTTACGCTCTGCTGCGCCAATATCATGAATCAACGAAAGCTTCCGCTACTCGATGAGAAGATATCATGATCCGAATGTGAGCATGTCGGTCCGAAAGTCACAACATCACATAATACCAACACCACAATGGATGTCTCGAGAGATTTTGTTGGTGATGATCTCAAAAGGTGGCTCAAAATTATTATCACGTGGATCGATAAAGACCTCCACTTGGATTAACCAAACATGCAATGAGAAGAATCAATGACTACGAGCTTGAGCAAAGTACTACATCAAGAATGCAAGAACAATTTTAATGTAATATCTATTTGTATTCAATGTAATTTTAGTACATGATTGAGGTGACCTCCTTAGGGAGATTGTTAGGAATTAGAAATTCCGGTATTAAAAGTCGGTCACCTCAAGTATATGTAATCGTTAAGCTCGTAGTCGTAGTTATTTTAAGTTAAGTAGTATTTAGTTAAGTAACACCGTGGAGGACAGACGGGTCTTTACCAGCTGTATGCACGATCCATGACCCGTTGTGTGGCGTTTATGTAAGACTATAAATACTCTCTACCTCCCAAGGTAGAGTTGGAGCTCATAATAATATCTTTCACTTTCTCTCACTAAGTTCCCTAAACCTCTAACTTTCTCTCTAGAATTCCATTTATCGCCAACTTGGTGTTTTGGTTTGATGTGTAAGTGAAAACTAATATCCTACATAAACTCATTAAATCCCGAACCACATTTAACCTGCCCCTTATTTACTTCCATAACCCTAAACTCCACTTATAAAAAGAACCCAAATCTTACATAACACACACACCAATCAATATCAAAACCCTAATTGCTCCAAAGTCTCCAATCAACCGCAATCACAATGTGGAACCCTAGTTGGAATAAACCAGAAGTAGTTAATCTAACATCCTCCTCATCCTCATCATCATCTTCATCATCAAGTGAAGATGGTAACCCATGGCAGTTCTACTTTCCTCTACAAGAACCAAGACCATTAAAATCCCCATTTCTTCCATCATCTGAAGATGATAGTGTGGTGAATCCAAGTGATGTATCTGAGGACTCTGATGACTCCTCAAAGAAGATAACTTCAAACTCCCAACCTTCATTATCCCAACCCCAACCAAGACCACGAACAAGAAATCCACCACTCCCAAAAGACAGAGAGGTGGTTCTTGGTCTTCCCGCACCAAGTTGTGGTGCTTCTTCACACATCGTGTGGGGAAGGAAAAAATAAAATGGAATGATGCTTTTGGTGAAACCAGAGATGCAAGTATAATATGACTATGTCCTTTGTGATTCATCTACCGTGATTCATCTTCATCATCTTCGTTTGCATCAATCCATCCTTCCCATTTTGATCCTTAGTCGCTTCATCGCATCGGTCATGCATATCACAAATGCATATCCAAGAATCATGCATATCCAACGCTGAGGATAGTATTAGGAAATCATGTATAGAAGTAGTCTTTTAATTTGTACTTGAAGTTTCATTGTAAGCTGTAAGTTGTAAACTGTTTTAATGAATGAATGAACAATTTAACTTCAGTACTTCTTTAGCTTCTATAATGACTTGTCTTTTATCTGCAAAATGGTTAGTAGAAACACAGAACAACAAGCAGTGTTTTGAACAAAACTATCAGTGGTTAGAAACAAATATAGCAAGACTAAGATTACATAATAACAATTCAATACTTATACAACCGGTACAAAACAATTTGAGAATTTAGAGATTAATCATTCCAATACTAACAACAAGATACCGAAACCTCCCCACATCAAAAGCTTTAGTGAGAAGATCACCACATTGAAATCAAGATGGATTTTTACCATTTGAATCAACCTTTTCTCATTACAATCTCTAATAAAGTGATGCCTTATCTCAATATGTTTAGTTCTAGAACGAAAGCAGATTTTAATAATGCAAATTGTATTGTTACTATCAATGTAAATCTTAGTATGCATAAAATTGTACCCAAAATCCAAAGAATTGATTACGAATCCAAAGAACTTGACCACGACAACTAGCGACCACATATTAAACCGGTTGTAGAATTAGCCACAATGGTTTGCTTTTTACATCGCCAAGAAATTAATCTGCTTCCCAAGAACCGACATCCTCCAAGAGTAGACTTCCTATCCAAACTAGCTCCAAGATAGTCACTATCTATGTAGGCCACCAAATCAAAGGGAATCCTTAGAGTACCAAAGGCCTAATTTAGGATGACCTTTCAAATATCTAAAGATCCTCTTACAAAGATTCATGTGAGAGGTATTTGGTGTGACTTGAAATCTTGCACACACATACCGAGAACATAATATCCGGCCTCGATACAAGAAGATACATCAAAGATCCAATCATGGATCTATACAACTTCAAATCAACTTTGGGACTTCCATCATCCGGTAGCGAGGTTTACGAGTCTCCATAGGTGTACTTGCACTCTTTACATCTTGAAACCCAAACTTCTTTAACACATCTCTACATACTTGTCTTGACTAATGAAGATACCATCGGTCCTTTGTTGAACCTGTAGTCCCAAAAGAAAGTGAGTTCTCCCATAGAACTCATCTGAAACTTATCATGCATAAGTTTCTCAAAATCTCTGCATAGCTCCTTGTTTGTAGAGCCAAAGATGATGTCATCTACATAAACCTGAACTAATAAAATATCATCTTTGTGCTTTCTAATGAACAAAGTTTTATCAATCAGTCCTCTTTTAAACCCATTGTCCATCAAATAAGTAGACAGACACTCATACAATGCCCTAGGAGCTTGATGCAACCCATACATAGCCTTTCTTACCCTATAAACCTTGTTAGGATGATCAGGATCTTCAAAACCAGGAGGTTGACAAACATAAACCTCTTCATCAATTGTGCCATACAAAAATGCACTTTTAACATCCATCTGATACACAACAAAATTCTTGAATGAAGCATAAGCCAAAAACAATCTAATAGCCTCTATTCTTGCAACTGGAGCAAACACTTCATCACAATCCAAACCTTCAGTTTGTGTGTATCCTTGAGCAACCAACCTTGATTTGTTTCTTACAATAATTCCTCTTTCATCCCTCTTGTTTCTGAACACCTATTTAGTCCCAATTGCCCTTTTACCATTAGGAAGATCAACCAATGTCCAAACCTCTTGAAGCTTGAACAAAAGCTCCTCTTGCATTGATTCGCCAACCTTCTTTCGATAAAGTCATTCACTCTCTTGGGCTCTTTTGAGACGGAAAACAAGCAAACAGCAATGTAGATTTTATGACTGTTTCTTTTGTGAAGTGATTCTGCAAAGAACCCATGTTCGTGAAAGGTTTCGATTTTCTTAATCCTCGCTTCTTGTTTGAACTGGAGTATTCAAGTTTCTAAGTATTTGTTCCTTGGGATGAATCTTGTGAATCCTTGTAGTGGTGATTGGACTTTCATGAATGCAGGTTCCAAATTAGACAAATCAAAGATTGAAGAAATCATCCATGTCTTCATCATCGGTAGGAGTATCAATCTCAATCAAAGCAGCATATTAGGATCATGGATACTCCTCGTCTCCAAATAATGGCTTTCCAGTTGGTCCAAAGAAAGTACTATCACCAGTACTTTTAGCCGGGTTTCACTTGGACTATCGGTGGTAGAAGATGGCTTGTCGTGTTACAGCTTGGCCTATCGGTGCTTTCGAAGAGGGCTTAGCGGTGCTTGCAGATCGCTTTTTCTTCTTTTCAATTTCTTCTACCGACAATCGAGTTATCTATCAACAACTCATCCTTATCTTGATGATGATCAACATTGCCTCCATCTTTCAAGACTTCATCATCGATGGGACTTTGCTTATCAATGATGGAAGGAACAGAACCGACTTTCCACTTTTCAACTAAATAGAACTCCTTTGGAGAATCGACTTCCTTAGAAGTTGTTCCAAGATTAGAATCCTTTGTTTACAGTATTAACATTAGTGGAAGTTCCCGCAATGATAGGCTCATAATTCATAGATTTGGTTAGCATATCAATGTTAAATGTACCGATCTGGTCCTTTGGTCTCAACACTAGGAGTCTTTTCACCGAATTGAACATGTAGGTTCTCTTCAAAATTCTAGTCCTCCTATTGTATACTCTAAAGGCTTTGCTATTAGTAGAATAGCCTAAAAGTATCCATCATCCGCTTTTTCTTGAAACTTACCTAGGTAGTCTATGGTATTCAAGATGGTAACAGGACACCTAAAAGGTTTTAGGAATGCAATCATTGGCTTCCTATCATGTAACAACTCATAGGGGGTCTTGTTATGAGGCTTCACTACCTTACTGCTTTGCACATAACATGCAATTCCTACAAATTTCAAAAGGTAGTTGGTAACTTAGACTCGACAACATGGTCCTAGCAATTTCAATTAGTGTTCTATTTTTCCTTTCAACCACACCATTCATTTGTGGTGTTCTAGCAACACTAAACCTGTCTTTCAATACCTTTAGCTACACAAACCGATTCATCACATCATTCTTAAAATCGGCCCATTATCACATCGATTACTTTGACCTTATGGTTAACTAGATTTTCTATCTTAGTAATGAAACTCTTGAGAATCTCACTAGTCTCACTCTTAGCGACCAAAAAGTATACCCAAGGAAATCTACTATAATCATCGGTGATAACTAGGCAATCACCGCTTATGGTTCAAGCTTCTAACAAAGGTAGGTCCAAATAAGTCCATATGAAGCATAAACAGTTGTTGTGAGATGGTGTTCTGCTTTGGTCTTACAAGAAGCTCTATGTTGTTTTCCTTTTGACAGCCACACATTTCCTTACTTTCAAAACCCTTAGAAGGTAAACCTCTCACTAAGTTGCCTTTTACCGGTTTATTGATTGTTTTGTAATTGAGATGACCTAGCCTTCTATGCCACAATATAGACTCATCTACGATGCTTTAGCAAACAAACATAAGGACCTATTAGGAAGAACATCTTTAAGATCAAAACAATATATATTTTCCTTCCTAGGTACCCTAAGTTGTATAAACTTCTCATCGAGCATCTTAAACTCGGAGACAACACCACACACCGGTTTCCCAAAAAGTACCCGTTTTTCTTATCACACATTTGAGAAACATGAATAAATTGTACTTAAGTCCTGCACCAAATAGACCTTTTCAAAGTCTAAATTCCTATTCTCGATTGTTCCTCGCCAAGTATCTTTCCTCCCTTTGGATCATTGCCAAACGCCACATATCCTCCATCAAAGCTTCAAAATCTTCCAGATTGCTTCCATCCCAAGTCATGTGCCCAGAGCAACCACTATCAAAAACTCCTTTATCTTTTAGCTCGGTTTGAAGATTGCCCCGCACATTAAATTACACAAGTTAGTTCTTTTGTGGACCCAAGCCAATACCGACTTGGGTGCGCCTGCATCAAAATATTCCAATTTCTTTAGGTCCATTGATGCGCAATTGACATGTGGTAAAACCTTGGTCTTAGGCTTCCATTGCCAACTAGTCGAGGCCTTAATAAAGATAAAATGATTTCCAACCATCATGTCGCTTATCACCTTTGGAATTTTTAAAACTTGTATTGATTCATTGGTGATGTTTTGCTTATCGCTGGTTTGATTCTCGCTTAGCCGTGTTTACATTTTGCTTAGCGATGGTTGGAACCCATTTAGGTGCAGAAGTGACAATTGATTTTGTTTTCCCATTCCTCATTAACACCGCCTAGGAATCAAATTATCGTTAGGATAAGGGTTTGTTTTCCTTGAAACGCTTTGATGATTTACCTCCTCAATGATTCCAAACCGGTGGTCTGCTTTTATGACAATTTCTCGAAGTGTTCAAAACTACCACAGTTATAACAATCTTTCTTGACACATTGAAACTCATCACCTAACTGTTAGAAATTAGACCATTTAAGCTTCTTTGATTACCCCTAGGTTTATATTGTTTCAACTATTCCTAGGTATTTCCACACTCTACTACTTTCTTGGTAACTTTAGCTCCAAATCTAGGTACAAGGTTGACTTGTCGAGAATCAACTTTCTTAACTTTCTATCTCTTGAGACTTAGTTGATTCAGGTTCTATCTTCCTCGAGTCGATTCCCAATCTTCTATTATGGGAGCATCGATGACTTATCGAACTTATCTTAGGTGTTTCATCTTATTTATCTCTTCTACGGGTTTGTTAAACCGAATTCACTACTAAATGACGTTCTTAGCGGTGGTGCATCTTTCATCAAAGAGGTGGTGGTATATTATTGTATCCAAGACCGTAACCATCTTTGAACAGCTTTTGACCTATTGGCTTATTTACTAGATCAAGCATATTGTGTTTTGGCAACCCTAACAACATGTTTTTCTTTTTCATCTAGGGCTTTTTATTTTACACTCTCTGCCTCTGCTAGTTTATCTTTAAGCATTTTAATCTCTCTATCTTTAAGATCAATTTCACCACCTAGTATATTGATCTTTTCTACATACTCAAACTCACATTTAATATAGTATTTTAGCTTCTCTTCCACACCCTCTAGACCAACTCTATAACCTAAGTTATCTAGAGTCAATCTTTCTACTTCTTTCCTCATAATCTCAGTGATAGCTTTTTGAGATTCTAAGTTATCATAACATGATTTAAAAGAACAAGTAGATGTTTTAGAATCATTAGATACCTCGTAATCTAAACCAAGATGAAGCATAGGCCATTAGAGCAAAGTTATGCTCTTTAGAAGCTTCACTAGCAAGAAAAGTCGCATTTGGACCTTCTTCAACTGATCACCCAATCATAATCACCAATCCCATCCCGAGCAACCAAAGTCGAAGAAACAATGTGCTCTTCTCGTTGTCTTCTTAATGCCTTCAATTCTTTTAGAGCTCGACATTCCCTAGCAAAGTGACCTTTCTTCTTGCGCTAAAGCACTCCATCTTGCTTTTGTCGAATCCAGCCTCCTTTGACCATCATACTTAACCTGCCTTCCAATCCTCCTCGTAAACTTTCTTGCTTGGAGAGTCAACATTGCCATTTGCCATTGAAAATTAATCTCTTCAAGATCATCAGGATCAATTTGATCCAGATCTTGATTTAGCACAAGAACACCGGTAGTTAAATCGACCGAAAAGCACAGATTGCACCATCAACGACATTATCACTAACGGTGGTATTGTTTGCAATAGCCGTGGTTATACCATAGGCGCAGTGGATACATCTTGTGGGCTTTTGTGATTAGTGGATACAAAAGCAATGTTTTGATTAGCGTAAGATGTGTTAGCAAAGTTATTCTCGCACTCATAAACCTTCAAGTTGTTGAAGAGATTGTCTAGAGTCATGTTAGGAAAATCCTCCTTATTTCTCCACACAATTGTATGAATAGCCCATTCGGATGATAAACTCCTAATGAACTTCAAATTAATATCTTCTTGAAGAAACTTGTAATTCATCGACTTCAGTTGATTGATAAGTTTTGAAGTCTATTATATGTGCCATCAAGTTTTCTCCACTAAGAGCGGTGAAGGTTTCAAATTGATGCTTGAGCATATTCATCATTGACTTCTTAGTAGCTTCATTACCAAAGAAACCTTAATTCAAGAGCATCCAATAAATCTTTAGCAAACTCATATTGATCAAAGTCCAAGGCAACTCATTAGGTATTCCCATAGAGAAATCTGTGAGCTTTGATCTCTATTTTCCTTTTAGCTTTATCGGTTCACTAACAATAGCTATCTCTTTGCCATCTTCACCCTTCTTAGGAAGAGTGTCACCCTTTTCAACGACATCCCGAGAGCATAATCAATCATACGAATGTATTGCCTCATTCGCATTCTCCGATTTGATACTCACCATGCGAGCATGGGTACCTTTGAAGGAGTCACCATGTGAGTTTCGCCGACATCTTAACTTACTTGAATAAAGCTTAATGACTTCTTCTTGGTTACGGCTTCTAGATCACAAGCTCGATACCACTTGTTGATCCCGGTTGAGCAAACGATCTAATATAGAAACCGACTTGTAACAAAAACTTATTAAGTATTACGCGAATTTAACACTTAATCTTAAGAAGAAGAACAATAAACATTCAACACCTCAATATTATTGATAATACGAATACTCTTACAGTATTAGGGTTTTTCAACCTTGAAGTGTATCGACTTTAGATATAAAACATACGTATATCTAACCTAACCTAGGACCTCCTTTTATAGGCTAAGGAGTCCTATACATTATACAATACGTAACCTACAAGATAAATATCTTTTCCATATTTATCTAATACATAATATCAAACCGACTATACAAGACTAGCAGTGGTTACATATCAATATCAGTGGTTACATTCTTCTACTAGCCACGGTTTGTCTTCATCCGTGGTTACATCCTTCTGTCCGTGGTTATATCAACCTTGTCCGCAGTTCAAGCACTTAGAGTAATTCTTGATCCAAGGAACCTAAAACCCAACACCCGGTCAAGTCAGAATTCCATTCCTACTCTCACCAGCGGAAAGTCAACAAGGTGTCAAAACATATATTAACTTAGCAATTGCTTCAGTAAAATAATCTCAAGTCTCGTGATTTTAAAGTCACTTATTAGAAACTAGCAAATTCTTGTTTAAGCTTCGCATATTTAAAATCACTTAGGGAGACTTGCAAATTCTTGGCTTTTTGAGCTAGAATCGCATTTTATAGCCTCTTGTCTAAGCAATTAGCAAAGGCTTTTTCAAGAAAACGCATATTTAAAGAAACTTCTAAGAGACTAGCAAGAACTTTTCAATCATAAAACTAGCAAAAGCTTATAAAAATTTTAAATTTTCTCATTTTTGCACAATTTTTTTTCATTTTCTAAGGAAAACGGGGGGGTTGAGTATACGACAAAAATAAAGCAAGTGTGGTCAAATCAAATCAAGATTACCCACC
Organism: Chrysanthemum lavandulifolium; assembly: GCA_022545495.1. Lineage (NCBI taxonomy): Eukaryota > Viridiplantae > Streptophyta > Magnoliopsida > Asterales > Asteraceae > Chrysanthemum > Chrysanthemum lavandulifolium. The sequence goes on from CM040238.1 coordinate 68,463,398, forward strand.
CCAGACTAAAATGAAACATTGTCCTCAATGTTTAAAGGCAAGAGTATCAACGAAAATCTAAAAGCCGCTTATTAAGTATGCTCAAAGATAAACGTTAGTCGATAAGTTTAGGATATCGGATTTCCATGAGCATCGATCATGAAACTCGAGTGGAGAAAAGACAAACTTCGAGCACGAGAGTCTTTATATCGGGAAAATCCTAGACAAAAACATCACAAACAACCAAACACGAGAAATCAAAGAGGCTAACCCTTCACGCCACTTATTAGAAAATAGAAAGTAGATAAAGATAAGCATGGGTGCCTCCCACTAAGCGCCATCTTTTTTGATCACCGAGTCGCTAGCCCCGACTCGTCCCCAATTCATTTATCCTTGGGGCAACAAGTGGGAAGGATACCCGGATCAAAGATGGTATCCTCATCCAGAAGGGAAAGAGAATGGGTGGGTTGGGAGGAAAGAAAATGTCGGGCTTAAACTAAATACTACATAACATTAATAGTTGGAATTACTTAAACTAAATATACTTGAGGTGACCGACTCTTTAATAGTCGGATTTACTAAATCCCAACAATCTCCCTAAGGAGGTCACCTCAAAATCACCTCAAAATTACATTGAATACAAACAGATACTCATTAAAATTGTTCTTGGATTCTTGTAAATGTTCTTTGTTCGTAGCTCGTAGTCATTGATTCTTCATAATTGCATGATTGGTTAATCCAAGTGGAGGTCATTAATCGATCCACGGATGATGAGTTTTTAGCCACTTTGAGATCATTAGCTACCGTAAATCTCGGACTCATCCGCTTGCGGTGTTGGTATTATGTGATGTTGTGACATTTGGATCGACATGCTCACATTCGGATCATGATATATTCTCATTAGAGTAGCGGAAGCTTTCATTGATTCATGATATTGGCGATAGAAAGGTAAGCATGGAGTGGGCACTAATTATGATTTCTTTAGAGATGAATGAGTTGAGTGAGCATGCGGCTATGGATTGACCGCTTCATTATGATCACCGCAAACGCCGGGCATACCTTCATACAACAGCTTAGCAATAAAGCGCATGAAAGTGTCTTTGATCACTTTCGTTGAATTGAGGTACACGACCCACGGTTCCCCGTTGATCGCATACAATCATTGCGTGTGATCGGTATAATTCAAGAATCTCCTTGATGGTTTCGCAATGTTCAGTCGTTCTCAAACCGAACGCCTCAAAGAAGACAACACGGAGTGAGTGAACCCGGTAATTATGATTCAACGATTGATGAAAAGAGATTTGGAAAACAATCGTGTACTACTCAATAGAAATTGTTTTTGCAATACAACGAAGGTTTTAATGAAAATCAATCATCAATCATAAACACCTTTTATTTTGAAATATTAGTACACGACGATGTGCTAAGGAAAAGAGTTTTAAGCATAACGACCGGTTTTCCAAAGGTATCCGTCAATCCATAACTCGAACCGTGATTGATTCAAAATATTGAATCGCCCCATTGTTTCATTCATTGTCACATGGTTGATCTATTGGATATATCTCACATGCCACCCACTAGAGCTTGTTTGATGTTGGCTCGAAGGCTTTCCATCTTCATTGTGAATATGTTAGCATATCACTCGATGTTCGCAATACCACAAGGATAATGCGAGGACTCATAAGATATAATCTCTTTCCACATTGTGTGAAACAGAGAGTCTTCATAGATGCAGGTCCTAATGAGACTTATTGATGATCTCGTGGCTCTAGACTCAATAGTGCATATTTGGATTCCTATATCGGAGACTATGGAGGGGTCTCTTCTTCAATATCAACAAACTCAAGAGAAAGTTGATAGATAATGTCGGTTCCCGTGAGAATGAAACAAGCCCTTTTAAGAGGAACTTGAGTAGCTTGGGAAGTTTAGTGCGGTCGTCCACCGGGTCCATGACGCCTTGTCTTCAATACCGATGTTACCTTGGTAACCACCAATAGCATATGAATTGAACCCGTTTCGCCTAAGGTTGAATAAATGGAGGGCTATTTCTTTTCACCCTTTTCACATTTAATACTTTTCATTCTTCAACCCTTCATTGCTTACCGAGACTTCATAACTAGAACCTTGTTGGGTTTATTCCGAGATTAGCTCTGCCTCATCATTACTCTTCCCATATCTCACATTTCTCCTTTTTTCATCATACCTAAGGACTTCTACACTATCTAGTGGATTGTCCTCGGTAGATCCCTCCGGATCTCAGCGGATCATGGGAACAAATACCTAACCTTATCATCCTTATATCACCATGCATAAAGTAAATTTGGTCGGTCTATTTGGTATTGTTCATCGCCATAGGAACCAATTGAAAACCATTTGAAAATCAATCCGGATACTTGTGATATATTATCAAAGCATTTTGTACCGAATTGTTTTTGATATTTTTAGAAAAAGAGCTCCCCCTCAACATGTGCAAGATGTATTTGAAATCATTTTTCACATGGAGGCAAGAGGAAGAATTAACTTTGATTACCATTTTCTAAAAGATATCAACATCACTTTCCGATCAAAACAAGTAGATAAAGCATATTAGGAAGGATGATATTTTCATAAGTTTGCTCCCCTCAATATGTGCCTCGAGATATGAACGAAGTTTTGCACATACTAGAGGAACCGCACTTAGAGACAAATTAATCACGTTTCAATTCTTTGTGGTTCAAACGATGCTCCCCTCAACATGTGCATGGATAATTTGAAACTGTTTGGCACATGTAGGGAGGAAGGCTTGCAAAGCACATATGAAACCATTTATCAATTATCGCTTTAAACCAATTTAAATCACAAATTCTCCCCGATCACAATTTTCAAATCATTTGAGATTTGTGATCTCAGATTTAAGACTTTACACTCCATTGATTAAGCATGCATGATTATCGTTAGAAAACAATTGTATGACAAATAACCTTTTGATTTAATTGAAATTATTCTCCTCAATCAATGACATAAGTTGTTGGTTGAGAGATAGATGTTTTGACAAATGTTAAGTCTAGATGATTTTCAAAATAGAGTCCGATTTATTTTTCAAAGCAATTAGTTTTCATTAGATAGTAAGTAATTGTTTATAGAATCGAGCATGAGTTTTGAAAAACAAGATAAAGCATGGCTCGTTATTTCTTTGAAAACGGTTTACTTCACGAAATGACAATAAACCATAGTTTCACTTTCTCCCAAAAATATTTTTTGATATTTTGATTTTTGATTTTTGATTTTTTAAAACATTCAACAACATCTAAAGTCCCGTGTCATTCTTTGAATGACATCACAAAGACCGTAGATATTATCGAATTTGACAAAAAGACAATATTGTTTTGAAATTTTTCAAGATTTTCAATTTTTTTGGATTTTTAAAAGTTTTTATTTTTCTATTTTCTTTTTGAAGGTTTTGAAATTTTGTATTTTGTTTTTTGAATAACTATTTACAAGAGATAGATGAAGGAAAACCTTTACTCCTCTTGAAAACGCGTTTGAGTGTTTCCGGTTGTAGGCTCTTAAGACCAAGTCGTGGAAGGATAAACTCAAACGTTCTCTAGAAGGGCTTTGGTGAAGATGTCTACTAACCGGTATTCATCCTCACAAAGTATAGTTCCACCACACCATTTTCTACTTGCTCCCCGATGAAATGATGTCGAATTTCGATGTGCTTTGCTCTTGAGTGTTGTACGTGTTGGGATATGAAAGTCTCAAGATATGAAAGAAATCAAGATATGAAAATCTTGTAAAAGTCTTTGGAAGAAGTCAAAGAGTCAGCATCTTGCTAAAGACAAAGTCAAAGTACTGCACTATGAAGTCAAAGTCGCAAGAACAAAAGAACTGTTATATTCGTTTATGGAAAGAACTCAGTATTCCATGTTTAGATTACTTGTCGTGCAAGAATACAAATTGTAAACCGACTAGGATATCCTTGAGCCTATAAAAGGACTCCTAGATTGGCATTAGAGGTACGATTCAAAAGAGTTTTAGAGATTACGAATTAGTGTTTTAGAGAAAAGTTTGATTATCTTAGAGTTGTATTAGAGTATCTCGCATAATAAGATTTAGAGTTTATAATAAAAGTTATTCTTCTTAGCTTTGTTAAGTAAATTCACGTACTTAATAAAGATTGCTCGCTGTTTCTTTGTTAATAACTTAGGATTTATCCGAGGTTATTAAACCTTAACGAGCTAGTTAAAGTTAGTTTGATTAAGGTATATCGATCCAACAAGTGGTATCGTAGCTTATGTGGAAACTCGACTAAGAAGAAACCCTACTTCAACTATATTCAAGATGTCGATCAAGTCGCTCCACCACCCTCAATCACCTCACCGTAATT